>ML819993.1:150399-164931 GCA_009831015.1 Picea engelmannii | reverse complement strand
AAAGGAACATACCTCAGACATATTGGGTGGAAGAAATTCATACAGTTGTTCATATCCTTAACAAATCTCATCTCAGGCCACACAGTGACAAGACTCCTTATGAACTATGGTTTGGAAGACCTGCTTCAATCAAGCATTTTAAAGTCTTCGAGAGTAAATGTTATATCAAGAACAATAATGAAAATATTGGAAAATATGATGACAGGGATGATGAAGGTATCTTCTTGGGTTATGCTACAAATAGTAAAGGGTACAGATGCTACAATAAGAGACTGCATAAACTAGTTGATTGTATAGACATAAAAGTTTATGAGGAAATCTCGGTCAAGAATGTAGGCAGTGCTGAACGAAGAACAAAAGATATAGTTGAAGATGAAGATGAATAGGTCCAAGGATCAGAAAAGGAAGAATCTAAATCAGATGAAGATACGAATACGCAGATTGACACAAGTCAGCAGAAAGAAGAAAAATCACCTCTCAAAATTATTAGAAAGAATCATCCTAAAAATCAGATAATTGGAGATATAAATAAAGGAGTTCAGACAAGAAGGAAATTGATTAAAGACTTAGAACAATCTCATGTTGCCTTTTTATCTATGACTGAACCTAAAATTTTTGAGGAAGCTAGCCAGGATGATGATTGTATTAGAGCAATGAATGAAGAGCTTGATCAGATTGAGAAGAACAATACTTGGGAGCTTGTCCCTAGACCTAAAGATAAAAATGTAATAGGTTCCAAATGGGTGTTCAAGAATAAAATGAATGAAAAATAACAAGTTGTTAGAAATAAATCCAGATTGGTTTGTAAAGGATATGCACAAGTTGAAGGTCAGGACTTTGATGAAACTTTTGCACCAGTAGCAAGATTGGAAGCCATCAGAATGTTTCTTGCTTATTCATGTCATAAGAACTTTAAAGTTTACCAGATAGATGTTAAGACAACATTTCTAAATGGAGATCTAGAAGAAGAAGTATATATGGGGCAACCTGAAGGATTCTCATTGACATATAATCCTAATCATGTTTGCAAGTTGAAGAAGACCTTATATGGACTGAAACAAGCACCACGACCTTGGTATTATAGACTAGATAAATTTTTACAAGACAAAGAGTTCAATAAAGGTACTGTTGACAACAATCTCTACATTAAGTCTGAAGGTAATAATTTACTAGTTGTTTTGGTTTATGTAGATGATATTATTTTTGGTTGTACTAATGAATCATCTGTCCAATGGTTTTCTAACTCTATGCAAACAAAGTTTGAGATGTCCATGATAGGAGAACTATCATATTTTCTTGGCTTACAAGTAAAATAGAGTTCTGTAGGAATATTTATCTCTCAAGAAAAATATTTGAAAGAGATGTTAAAGAAATTTCAGATAGAGGATTCCTCTCCTGTTAGTACACCTATGGTGGTTGGTTGCAAGATGAGTAAAGATGATATCTCACCTGATGTTGATCAAAGGTCATATCGCTCTATGATAGGCAGTCTTCTGTACATCACAACATCCCGTCCTGATATAATGCAAGTTGTTGGAATGGTAAGTCATTATCAGTCTGCTCCTAAAAAAAGTCATTTGGTAGCTGTCAAAAGGATATTTAAATACTTGAAGGGAACAATGACTTATGGTCTATGGTATCCTAGAAATCAAAATTTCCAGTTAACTGCTTATTCAGATGCAGATTGGGTAAACTATGTTGATGAGAGAAAAAGCACCAGTGGAGGAGAATTCTTTCTGGGTGACTCATTAGTTTCATGTCTTAGTAAAAAGAAAGGATCCATTTCATTATCAACTACAGAGGCAGAATACATTGCTGCTGCTACTTGTTGCACACAAATTTTATGGATGATACGAACTCTTGCATATTTGAAGGTAACTTACACTGATCCCATTCCAATTCACTGTGATAACACCAGTGCCATTAGTGTCTCCAAGAATCATGTTCTTCATTCCAAGACTAAGCATATTCCAATAAAGTACCATTTTCTCAGAGAACAAGTTACAAACATAATTGTTCAACTGAATTATATACCTTCTACAGAACAAATTGTAGATATATTTAAAAAACAATTAGCAGCAACCCCTTTTGGATATCTTCGTCAAAAGTTGGGGGTTATAATTTCTTGTGTCTAATCTGTCACCTAGTCAGGGGGAGTATTTATTGAATATCTGGTGTATTTCCAAGATGCTCATAGTTGACAGGGGGAGTATGTTTTGCAACAACTCAGGGGGAGTATGTTTCTTCTTTTACATTGATGTCAAAGGGGGAGAAAAGAGTCTGGGAGGAGAGTCTGAATGCATGTGGGTGCTTGTGTTTCCATCAATTCCAAAGGGGGAGATTGTTGACAAATATTTAACAGACAACGAATGCTTGTCATTAATGGAAAGTACAACAATGAAGATGACATGAGTATAGAAAGTATGTAATAGATGGGAATTATGAGAAGACGCTGCAGAGAATATTCGAATAAGCTCAGAAGAGATAGTGCAGAGGATTTTTGACAAGAATAGCGATGGAAAAGATCAACATGATCAACAACGCAGTGATAATGAGGGAGGAGAAGCAACAGTGATCATTGGATCAACAATTCATAATTCCCGATGACTGTCATATCTCAATGTAGACAAGAAGAGAGTGCAGATATGGAGGATAGATCTCGGACATTAGATCCAAGTGCGAGGATCGACCATCATAGGATCTAGGAGAATCTGAACGATCTTTAAAAGTGCAAGGTGAAGTGAGTTCGAGAAATCTCAAAATCTCGATGCAGACACAATGAAGACTTGCGAAATCACAAAAAGATCATGACCGTCAATACACCAAAAGATGTGGACCATTGATCTAATCTCCATTTCAGAGTTTCACCTATCGCGATTTGGAGTGACAAGAACCTCCATCGAAGGAATCGTGAGATGCGAATTCACGATGAGATCTGGACTGTAGATTCATCGAGATCGTGGACCGTTGATCTAAGTTCCATTTTGGAGTTTTTCCTATCGCAACTTGGAGTGACAAGAACCTCCATCGAAGGAATCACGAGATGCGAATTCATGATGATATCTGGACCGTAGATTCATCGAGATCGTGGACCGTTGATCCCACGCCATTTCATAGTTTCGCGAATCATGACTTGGAGAGGCAATAAACATAATCATCGAAATCGTGATATGCGAAATTGCGATTTAATCGCAGCCGTCAGATCAAGATGTGATCTGGACCGTTGATCTGACTCCTTTTTGGAGTTTCATGAATCGTGACTTGGAGAGGAAAGAAACATAACCACAAGAAACCCAAAATCACGATATGAGAAATCATGATATGATCTGAGCCATGGAATTAAGATCAGATCTGGACCATCGAATCATAGGACAAGTCGTTGACTTGGATTCAACGGAGCATGGTGTGGAAATTCGCAAGATGCGAGATCGCGATAAGATCTGGACCATTGGATCTATGAAGATTTCAATCATCGATCAGACTAAACGAAGTTTATAAACTCGTGAAATATGAAGTGCCTTTTGGCACAGCCTATGGTCAACTTCGGTGGTCACGAGAAGGGAAGGAGTCAGTTCAGATAAGCTCCATTTTGGGGTTTCGGGGATCGTGACTTGGAGAGTCGAGATGCCTCATCTCCAGATTCACGAAATGTGAATTCATGAAAATCACTTTATGCATAAGCTCTTGGTCATGGCCTTGGTCATATTGAGGAAGGAGCTAGCACAAAAAATCTTTGTATCGGAGTTTCGGAGATCGTGATATGAAGTGTCGAGACACTTGGCCACAGGAATGCCAAAATGTCGAAACCTAATTTAAAGGCAAGATTAATAAAGTTCATCCAATGGTGCAGATAAACTTGAATATGATCGGAGGGCTGCTATTCTCTCTCACAGTTAATTTATCAGTTACAAATCTGTTAGCGAAACAGATTCATGATTCTTGATCGGTTGGAATTTCAGTTGCTCAGATGGTTTTTCTTTTTCCTCAGAAGATTCGAAGGATAATTGTTGTGGGAGTGGTGTATAAAAGAAAAAGATACAAATTGTACACGGTTGGTTGTTCTGGATGAAAAATGAATTAAACTGTAAGAAAGGGAAAATCACAAGATGTGTATTGTGAGACTTAGAATATGCGCAGTGTGAGATAAAACTCAGAGACGAGTAACAGATGAGGAAAAGACTTGAAGTAGAGCAGAATGACAGAACAAGTTGAAGTAGAACAGAATGACAGAACAAGTTGAAGCAGAGCAGATTTGCAGAACAAACAAAGGAAGAGAAGAATTACAGACCAGTTAGAAGAGGACCAGATTTACAGAACAAAGAAGTGGTAAGAATCGATTTATATTTATAGGTGGTTGTTTAATTATTCATTTATAAACCTAGGTGGTTGGGAGGTTCTAGGGAGGACTATTGTTCTTAGAGGTTCAAGTGGGAGCTTGAACACAGGGATTTGTAGCTTCCATCTAGTTGCAGCCAGAGAAACCAAGGTGACAGGGTGCTGCAAGGGAGAACAAGTGTTCTCTGTTATACAGGTTGGAGCCTGTGTAACTGGAAGTTGGTCCTTCCATCTAGTTGGTGCTGGAACATTAAGGGAGTTGGTGCTTCCTTCTAGTGGGTGCTAGAGAAACCAGAGAGTTGGTTCTCTCAAACAAGTTGTAGCTTTTAAAACAGAGGTAGCAGCCTCACATTGAGTTGGTGCTCAATTATAGATGATGTACAAATCTTAAAAGACTGCCTATCATTTCAAAGAAGAAGAGGTTTTCTCCCTTTATGGGTTTCCTTGTGAAAATCTGTCTCTGTGTATACCTTATGTGTGATTGATGCTCATTACTTTTATTGTCCATATGTTGTATAATGTTGATGATCACTTGAAGAAAGATTAATAATGTATTAATAGACTTAAAATTGTTTAAGCACAATAACAACTGATTCACCCCCCCCTCTCAGTTGTCTTAGTCATTTCAACATTCTTCTCCCCGTCAATATGGAGAATGCTAAAGGATGGTTGAAGTAATGAGAACTTCATATGAAGAGGTCCTTCATAATCAATTGGTCTTACCTTCCATCCCACGGAAAGATTAAAAATACAAGACATCTCCAGAAAGAGTTGTGCATTCTAAAGAGGGAGTGAAGACATTTCCAACTAGTAAGATTGGTATAAATGTATGATCTAAGTATCCATGTGCTTCTTATGGAACTAATAACCATAATATGGTGAAATCTTGAAGAAGAAAGTCAATGCGAGAAAATCCATTCAAGAAGAAGGCCAAAGGTAAAGGTCATTTTCCAAGGCATAAGAAAACGGAGAATGACAAGAAAGGATTGTGGTTCCAAGATGGGAACAAGAAACTCTTATATTATTGTGGTAAGAGTGGACATCATATAGAGAAGTGTTAGACACTTTATCCGCAATTATGTTTGAGACAGAACCAGGAATATGTAAAGACACTCGCAAGAAGACAGGTAGCGGCCTCAAGTGAAGTTAATAGTCTTGTTGAGATACTTTAGAAAGAATACTTCTTAATGGATGGTCTTAACAGTGTAACATATGAAGACATCAAGGTATGGTTCATGGATAGTGGCTCATATTTCCACATGAAAGGAATGGAATTAGTATTCCTTACTTTCTCATAGATCAACAATATTGTTATGTAGTATCTAGAACTAAGTCCAGACTAGCAATAAGAGGGTTTGTGTATGTAATATTCTAGCTCGAATAAGGAGGATTTTTGGAGATTCAACCTATGTTATATGTTCCAGATTTGAATTTAAACCTACTCTCAGTTGCAGTTTTTGAATATGAAGGATATGTTGTCATGTTCTAGGATGGACATGTACTTGTGTACTAAAAGGAAGCTACTCAAGACATGACAGTAGTGTTTGGTGTTTGAAAGGAGAGGTTATATATGTTACTAGGAATACCTATAATCAGGTACAATGGTTTCTTGGATTCAACATCATATTCAATGTTAGATTCAACATCAACGTTAGAGATATTTTCAAATACATGAAGTTATGAGACTCCTAGTACTAAGGGAATAATGAGTCCATGAAGAAGTCACCTATTGTAAAATATTTTATTGTGGAAATAATTTGTAAATATGTATATTTGTAAAATTGCAAAGATAGTATGCATATGTAAATTCCTTTTTTAATTTATATTTTTAATGTTGTACTAGAAGGCTTGCTAGCCACTCATTAGAGAATGTTAAGAGTGAGAGGAATCTTGTAAATGTTTCTATATAGCCACTTCTTTTAAGAGTGAGAAAAACTCTCATAGGTATTTGTATATAGCCACTCTTTAAAAAATTATAAGAGTGAGAGGGATATTGTAGGGGATTTCTAAAGCCTTCTGACAATAGTATAGACAATAATAGTTGTCTTATTATTAGCTAAATGACTATATATGGATCAAATTTTCTAAGTTAAAATTATTATTCTGAATAACTGAAGGAGAAGGAATGGAAGAGTGCAAGAAGTTGGAACATGTAGATCGAGAGGGGGAAGAGCATCGAAGTTATGCAAATATTCCTAGAGCTGGTAGACAAATAATCTTCTTTGTAAATATAAGGGGTAAATACTTTGTAAATATGTATGCTATAAGTATCTCTAGTGTGTTATGTCATGTTTGTGTAGATGTATACCTTGAGTATAAGCAAGTCAAATGGTACAAATGTTTGTAGAGACGAGGTTAAGAGTTACTTTCAGTGCAGGAGAGAGGAAATGAAAAAGGAATGCATTCAAAGACTCCTACATATACATCAATAGTACAAGAACAATAAGTCCAAATGGGTAAGGAATAGATCAAGATTTGACTTGGTTTTTATAATTTTGAGATAGACTATCTTCAACAAAGAGGGAGACGGTAATGGATGTTGAGTACATGATTTAGATTTGGAGATTGCATAATAGAGAATCAACAAGAGGCTTTTGTGATGAAGGAATCAATGAGACAGAACTAGATATAAATATAAACTAACACCAATATCCATGAGAAAAGAGTTAGAGCTATTTCTAGGAGACATATTCAGAGCCATGATTAAGAAAAGTACATAAAAGTGCACTGATCTAAAATGGACAAGTCTAAGATAGGAATTAGTCCTAGAATATTCAACAAGGTGGAAGAGTAAAGAAGCTTCATCATCACTAAGTTACTATATAAGAGAATTTTAGTAAGGTGGAAGAGTGAGTAAGAGTTATCATCACTAATTTGTTGAAATATTCATACTTTTGGAGGACCAAATTTTTTTCAGTGGGAAGATGTGATCCAGGAGGACCCATAACACTTAGAGAGGTCCAGGAGGATCCATAAATGCTCAAAATTTTATTATCTCAATTGTTCTCGGAAAGGAATTCATTGTGTAGAGATCGATGATAGCTTTACAATGACACAAACATCACCTCAAATGGAGTTCATATGAAAACATTATGGGCAGTCAAAGTTTTGGTCAATCCAGGTCAAAGGCCTAAAAGGGGGTGCCACGTGGCACCACTGAAAGGGTGACACTTGGCATGAAAATACACATCCATACAACTGAGTTGGAAAGGTGATAGGGAAATCATACAAGAACATGTGGACCAATCATATATTAACACGTGGAAAGTCTGTATAGGCTTAATTGGACCAATGAAAGACCACCACGTGGTAGTCTGCCATTGGCCTCTAATGGCTATGGTGTATTAAAAATTTTGTGGGTCGACAGGATTCGAGCTCTCAACCTCTTGCCCAAATATTACCATGAATTACCAATAGAAAAAACCATATAACGTAATAGTCATGTGGAAAATAACATATTTGAAATCCAGTTACAGTATGGTTGGCTGAAAAAAAGGTGAGAGATAAGCCCCTGACTCTCGATTCACATGGTATCCAATGTAACTTCGCCCTACACTCATGTTGGGATAAAAAAAATGAAAACATATATAAGAAGCAATTAAGGGGGGATAGGTCTGTGGGGATCGAACCCATGACCTCCACCCACATAACACAAAGCTTTAACCAATGCGCCATGCAAGCCACCTTTGACAAAGATTCCACGAAATATCATTTTGGATTGATGACACGGTTAACCCAAGGTGTGGACCCTGGTCGGTCCTGTGGCTTATTTAAGGTTGGGTACAAATATTGAGGTCAGCACGAGGTATGAGTGAACATAGATACAAAAGAAACATGAAGTACGAGGAAGGTATAGTGCATGGATTTGGGTGCCTTGGAGCACTAGTTAAGAATATAGCCTTGTTTATACTCATTTTTCTCATTTTCTTGAGAGGAGCATGATGGTGATGTTATTTTTGTGCTAATATGTTGTTTATGAAAGCATTATTCAAAATTTCCATTTATGAGCGCCATAGTGCATCGTTTGGCATGTAAAGAGGGTTAAATTGAGCCGGTTCAGAATATGGTCGATTTTATGCTCCTTTTTTCTCACAATTTCGAGGGAAATTCGATGGTAAACATTGTTTTTGGTTTTGAGCAGTAGAAATGAATAATTCCATCAAATTTGGCTTTGTAAGTCTTTTTTCATTGTAATTTTGACATTTTAGATTGCGAAAAATAATCTCATTGTTTAAAGGGGACTGAGAGATGTAGATAAAATGTTATCTTATTGAGTTCTTTTATTCTCTATTGTGTCATCTCACATGGTTCTACAAATTATCATCATTTTCATGAAGTTTTGGATAAGTAAATATTCACACATGTTATGCAAATCTTTCAAATACGATCAAGAGTTATTCTGAATCAAGTTAGATGTTAAGATGCATGTTGTAAAGAAATAATTATCATCTAAGGATTTTAGGATCATTGAATGAGATGCAAATGAAACCAACCTCTACATAAATCCTCAATCAGGTAGCTAAAATGAAGGTGCAAGGTTAGAAACATGTGTATACATACATATAACCAGAAAAATCTAGATTATATTTTTGTATATGTTAACAACTCAACAATTCTCAGGATGTAAAGATATATGAAAGAATAATCAAAACTATATATTATAATAGAGTGCATAAGATAAATCTATAGGAAAACAATCATTCTTATATTCCATGTGAACAACATGCATCTCACTTGAAATAGTTCACAACAAAAACAATTATGCACATAAATTCTTCTTTCTTACAAAAAATTGGCCCTATGGGATTCTCAATATTTATTCACAAAGTATATGTCCTTGAATTAGTTATTGAGTCTATATAGTGCATGAAGATCCCCTACAAAATGGGAATCCTCCCTATTTTATACAATAATTTGTAACTCATGAGTGATTCTTTATATTCTTCTTAAAGAAGTTGTTACAAAAATGTTCAGTTTCCGTTTTCCTAGTGACAATTGTACAATAAAGACAAAATAGAAGTTGGTTGAGAAAAAGACAAAATAAGAGATAGGTAATAGAAATTTTGATTTCTATTTTGTATTTATTCAATATTTTTTTTCCCCTGAGGTATGTTGTCCACACTTCTATCTGATCATACTATATTTGTGTCTACGGTAATGCAGTTCTTATAATGTTGCATTATGCATAGCTATGATATCTTCGAGGGTGTTCATATCTTTTAACAATGTTTACATGAATTCTTGTATCATGGTATGCAATTTGATAGGTTGTAGGAGATGATGCTCTATCATATCTGTAGTAATTATGGTGGTTGTTTCAATAACTAATATTCTATGATTTATGTTATATTTCACCTTGTCTACTAGGTCTTCCATGATTATATTTTTACCAAGCTCATCTAATTGAGGTAGTTGGGTGCCTTTAATCAACTCCTACGTGGCCTTGTGTAGTTTTGAGCATACTTCATTGATTTAGTGACCTATTTATATTCTCTTTTCTGAACTTGTTGGTAGTGGTCTAGTGAATATAGATATATATTCCTCCCTAAGGTTGATGGTCGATATAGCTCAGCTGGTGCATCAGGATTCTATGCAATCCACTTGCCAGTATCACTGATGCCTTCTTGGATCATGTTGAATTGAGTGAGTTTTTCTTGTACTTGACTATTTTTATATATATTGTGGAATTTTCTTGCTGGAAGAGGTGTAAGTGAGCATACATGTTGGTCACTATAATTGCTTATTTAATTAAACAATCAAGTGCTACATAAATTGTCAACCCAGGGAAGTTTGTTTATTTCAAAGGTAATCACACACTATATATGCTCAATCTCAAAAGAAACCTAGAGTTGTAGTCAAAATATATTGATCACACTTTGCCTTGAATAAACTGAAGTTCTAACTTGAATTATAGGAAAACAACCTACCTATTGCATAGTTCAAAGTTTAAAGAAATGATTAATTAAAGAATCGTGGATTACATTTAAAATAACAACAAGACGCTGCAACAGGCAAGACCAACTATCTTGTAACAGAGAACATGACCCTATTTCCCCAAGCAGGAATCTTCAGCACCTGTTTTCGATCATCACACTTCATGAACTCATTGCTTAACTGAAATAATTGACACAAAATAAAGGCTAACTATCTATAACAGAGAACAAGACCCTATTCCCCATGCAGGAATCTTCAGCACCTGTTTCTAGTCATCACACTTTCATAAACTCATTGCTAATTGAAATTATTGACACACACTGAAGGTTGTCTATCTTTTAACAGAGAACATGACCCTATTCCCCAAGTAGGAATCTTCAGCACCTGTCCCTGATTATCACACTTTCATAAATTCGCCAAACAGGAATGCTAACTAGAATGATTAACAGTTACCCAAGCATGAATCATATGAAAACAATGTAACAACCAGTGAAGCAGAGTTTCAACAAAATAGAGTTCAGTAAAGTAGTGTTTCAGCAAAACAAAATTTAATCAAGGAATGAACAGAAATGAAACTAACAAACTACAAAGCTAACGGGTGAATCTTGTAAAGAAGGTGGGCCCTCCCTTCTCACAAGATTCCCCTGAAACGAAAGGTACTAGAGAGAAATGCTCAGAACAGTCTTTTATTCATCTGTCAATTGTGTTACATTACAATCTGAAGTAAAACATGTCCCTCTCTGTAAATCCTTTCTTAGTTCAGAAGATGCCCCTCTAATGGTGATTTCCTCTTATTTAAAGAGGAGAATCATCTCGATACAATTTGATCATCCAATTACATTTGCACATCTCAATCCTATTCTTAGTCAGATCCGATTTCTATACTAGAATAGGGTATCCTAGTCTCCCGTAACATAATGCTATTACAAGTGCTGAGTGAGGTGTTGTTGTTGCGGCTGGAGTAACAACGTCTTTATTTGTCTTCTTGTTACTATTGATGTATGTTGTTTCATCATCGCAAATCGTGGGCTGTTTCAGCCGTGGGATTTGCGCTTCGACTGTTTCAGCAACTTGGTCTCAGGTGACAGCGATGGTTAATGCTAGCTCAAGGTGTAGCTGTTGTGGTCAATGTAACAGTTTTGTGTTGTTGTTTCAGCATCATTGACCACAGAGGGTGTAACAACTTCTTCTGTGTGAGTGTTGTTTCAACATCCTAGACCATAGACTATGTAACAACTTCTTTTGTGTGAGTTGTTGTTTCAGCATCGTAGACCATGGAGAGTGTAACAACTTCTTCTGTGTGAGTTGTTGTTTCAGCATCGTAGTCCACAGACTGTTGCGGTCACAGGGCTTGCGTGCTTTGACTGTTTCAGCAACATGCCTCAATGCTAATCTACAGTTCGAACTGTTTCAGCACTTATACATTTCTGATCAATGGTTAAGTATGAGAGTAATGTAAAATTATATGCAAAACAGATTAAACATATAGTAAAGAGAAGAGGCATTGTATACCTTTGGAATGATAGGGTAAGGTGATAATGTGAGTTTAAATGTGAGTGAAACAAGGGTCTAATGGTAGCAAAAGGTGTGAACAAAAAGGTGCATTGTAGGGTCCTAACATCCCCCCCAACTTAAAATGTTGCATGTCCTCAGGAAACTTCACTCTGAATCAGAATCTGAATACCGACTCTGAGCGTGCAAGTTACTCAAGCAGTAGCTGTGGAAGGTGATGTTTGTTGGAGCTCTGAAACCTTGAACGCGTTGTAGCCTTTGCCAAGCTATTGTTTCTATCTTCTTGGGAAACTTATAATGAATTTGATATTTCTCTGCTGGCATCCATAGGATAAGGAAATGAAATTGATAGCCTATCCACCTTTCAGCACATTGTTGAACACACTTGATGTAGCTAGGTACCCTGGAGATTTCTATCTCAAGATTAGTGGGGCTAAAAGGATTGTGTTCCTATCTTTTCTCAGTAGATTGTTGCCAAAACATGTTATTTGCTTGTAGGGAAACAATCTATGTGGATTTAATGAAATGTTGACACTCCTGAAACACTGATGTCTGTAATTGCTGAATGTGTTGAGTCATCCCTAGTTTCTTCAAAAATTGATAATACTCTGTAACAAAGGTGGCAACATTTTGTGGTTCTGGCCATATCCAGAGAAGGCGGTTATCCTCATTATGCTTGGCAGCTAGGAAGTCATCCTTCTATATAATCTGATTGTTGAGGAAGGAGGTGAGTGCCCGAATTTGGATGTCACGGACAAGAGGGTTAAGGTTAAGCTGTCGGTTCTTAGGGATGGCCTCATTATGAAAATATGCCTTACAGAGGAGGTGTTGATCCATAACATAGGCTTCTGCAAAGGTTTTAACAAAATCTGTTGGATTTAACACTACATGGGGTCTGCCTTCTTTGACTGATTGGATATGAAACCATGTAAGTCGTTCCATGAGGAACAAAGAGTAATTGCAGGATGGTTTCCTTGCAGCCAACAACTTCTGTGCCAAGTCAAATATCAGGAGAAATCTGCCTTTTAGCTCTTTATTCTGTTTCTTATAGGCACAAGATTCCTGGCGTGTTTGCTCCAAAGATTCCCAGTTTGAATAGATATGGTTTATCCAGATTTGTCTATGTTTCTCCAGGATTTTGGCCTATGTAACAGCAGACTCTTTCTTCCATTTTTCTATTATTGCCTGCTCATCCCATGGCTGAGTTTTTGTTTCAGCGTTGCAAGTAGTAGGCTGAGGTAGGGTCTGAGTGGCTGTTCCACAGAGGTGTGGGTATTAATCTGGCTAGGAGGGACATATTCATTAATAGGCAATGTTTGTACAGCTTTATTAACAAAAATAGGGGCTTCAGATTTGACAATTGTTGTAGGCCAGGGTTCAGTCTTCATTTTGGAAGGTCCTGCTGGTTCTTGTGTAACAACAGGGTGTTCTTCTTTGACTGCAAAAGTCGAAGGTGTAGGGGAAGCTCCTGGCATTGGAATTTGAATTACTTTGTATCCTCCTTGATAATAAATATCCCCACATTGACTGCACATATATTCTTTACACGGATTCTCTGTTGTAGTTCCCTCTAACATGGTTGCTATGCGAGCTAGTGTGTACAATTTAAGTTCCTTCTCATAGGCTTCCTTTGCCATGGCTAGCTCTTGCTTGTTGGCTTCCAGTTTAGACCTTAGGAACTCATTTTCTTGTAGGACAGAGGCCATTGTTATTTCTGGTTGAGGGGTGACTAGTTCTTGTGTAGCAGTCACAATCGCTCTAGCTAGTTCTTTTGGAGCAGCTATAGGATTGACAACTGATTCTTGTGTTCCATCTTCTTGATGTAAAGAAAGTAATGTTGCAGCACCTTAGGCCTCTGATTCCTGTGTCTCAATAATAATATCAACAGTTGGTTCTTGTGTTTCAGCTGTAGTTGGTTCTTGTGTGATAGCTATAGTTGGTTCTTGTGTTTCATCCATTGAATGAGTAGTTGGTTCTTGTGTTTCAGCTACTAAATGAGTAGTTGGTTCTTGTGTTTTAACTACTAAATGGGTAGCTGGTTATTGTGTTTTAGCTACTGAATGAGTAGTTGGTTCTTGTGTTTCATCTACTGAATGAGTAGTTGGTTCTTGTGTTTCAGCTACTGGGTTTGAAACGGATGATGTCGCAGCATATTGGGCCTCTGGTTCTTGTGTTTCAGTGCTCGTGGGTGGAATAGGTAAAGATTCTAGAATTTGGGATGTTGGAGCTGTACGGGGTATTAGTCGAATAGGTTGGGGGTTTAGGGCAGTGGTGGTAGTGGTTTCCCTTGCTGAGGCCCTTGTTCGTTTTCTTTGTAAAAAGGGCGGAAAGAAAGGAATTTTCTTTCGTTTACATGGGGGTTTTTCCTCAATGATGGGACAAGGAGAATTGTCTGGTTTAGAATCATCCCTAAGAATATGAAGGGAAGGAGTGGATGATTCTGGTAAAATATGGGGTGGGCTTGGTATGGTAGGGGGGTTAATTGGATTGATTGGGTATGTAGGCAGACTGTTAGGTATTTCCGGAGGGTCTGGAGGGTTTTGTGGTTGTTGTCCCTGAAGGTTTTCAGGAATTTCAACAGCTTCTTGGGGATCTATGGGTGGGTTGTTTAGTGGGGGGTTTTGTTGGGCGAAACCCTTTTGGATGAGTAGTTGTATGAGATGGTGATGGGTTAGTGAAAGGGTGGGATCTTTAGCCTTTTTACAGTAGTGCGACATATTTTTAAGACATCCGAGCAGATAATAAGGAATG
>ML819993.1:87805-106711 GCA_009831015.1 Picea engelmannii | reverse complement strand
TCATATGGAATATCGGTTACCTTTATATTCAATCTTTGGAATTTTTCAATGTGCTCAGTAACTGAACCCTTTTGCTTGAGATTTATCAATTGGCTAAAGAAGGTATTGCTCCTTGTATCCTGATAGTGTGCTATCATTTATTCCGTGAAAATTGTCCAAGTGAGGAGTGATTTGCGAGAACAAAGCCATCGATACCATACAAATTTATTAGGTTTTAAATATAAAGAAGCAATTCATACCTTTTTTGTTTGTGGTACATTATGTAGATCAAAGAATTTCTCCATCTAAAGTATCCATCTGATTGGGTCATTTCCATCAAACTTCTTCATATCGATATTAGGAACGTGGTTGGTCTTCAAACCAATGTTGGAGTTTCTCCATTATTGATTCACCTTTCTTGTGTCCTCATCATGAATTTCATGGAATGCATTTTCACTTTCAGGTGTCTTCTCTGTTACGAAATATTTCAATACTTCCATGATCTCCTCTTTTAAACCATCCATCTTTGCCTCTAACTTAACTTCCATCTCTTGTAGTTCATCTTTTGTTACTATCTTATTTTGTAAATCATTTATGTCCCTACATGTTTATTCACCTTCATCAAGAGTCCAAGAAGGATTGTCTGGAGGCTTATTTGGTGTATAATTTCCCTTTTTGGGTGGTATGTTGGCCAAGTATCACTTTTGAACCTTGATTTTGAGGTGGTTTTGCTAGACAATATTTATTCTATTGTATCTCCCAAGTTTCGACCCTTCTAGGTATGAAACTTTATTTTATGTAGTTCTCTGATATTTCTTCTCTATAATTCCATGGGTCTGATCAAAATTGGATGTGGCAAGTGGAATTCACGGTAACTTCCCCACAACTTGTTGATTTTTTTCCTTTCCAGGAGTATAGCGTTCCCCACACAAAATAATTGATATACAATTTTGAAAGTCGTACCAGAAATACTACAGAATGTCCATGATCCAATGAAACCATTCCCACTCAATTTGGATACTCTAGGAAGAATTTATTATTGTTTTACCTGGAACACCTTCTTGAGACTAGTCAATAGGACTAGTCAGATACCCTATCTTACACAGGGTGTATCTACAAATTTAAGATGACCCAAAAGCTGAAATTTTTAACATAGATACCTTACTAATTTCTATGAATATCCTCAAGGGTTTAGGGTTTGAAACATTACAGAAACTTTTTAATAGAGAAAATTCCACAATGACGCAGTTCAGGATGACTCCAGAACCCTATCTTGTACAAGCTATATCTCTGAAAGTATAAGGACTCGGGAGATGAAATTTGAACCCAAAGTAACTTGATCCATCTACTAAATATTTTTTAAGACATTCCTTCTTAAACATTGTAGAAAAAAAGTTATAGTGGAAATTCCAAGGTGTCTCAGATGTAGAAGAGAAACCCCAAGACCTTGAGCTCTGATACCATATGTTAAGAACCAAATATCAATATAGCATAGAAAAAACTTAGAAAAGGTACTCAACACCTTGAAAAAGAGATAATTTAATATAATAAGACTCTTCTATGGGGAAACCTCCTTTTACCCCACTTAAATGTTCAAGTACAAGATGATTCAAAATGAAAATGTCTCCTTGGTATATATAGGAGANTAGGAGGTATAATTACAACTAATGGCCTAAAGCCGACATAAATAAAATAACATTACTAATATAATATTACCCAATTAAGGGGTAATGAGCCAATATTAGGGCTTAACAGTATGCCAATATGGACTCCTACCTGTTGTCACATAAATTTGTACAATGTAAGTCAAACCCGAATATTTACATGCTCAGGACGAATGATTCACTTCTACTCCTAGTTCTATATGTTGATGATTTGTTGATCATCAGTTGCTCGAATTCAACGATTTCTACATTCAAGATGATTCTGCATGACATGTTCTTGATGATGGACATGGTTCCTCTACATTTCTTCCTTAGACTCTATATCAATTAGGATGCATCATGAATTAAACTGTCTCAAGCCAAGTATGCACAAGATCATCTTGAGAGATTTCACATGACAAACTGCAAGTTTTCCCTTATTCCTTTCCTATCATGATTCATACTTGAGGATGGAGGGGACACTCCACTGATGGGAAGCACACTGTACAGACAACTAGTGGGAAGCTTGTTGTATCTCACACACTCCAAACTAGACCTCTCCTATGTAGTTGGAGTAGTCTCCAAGTTCATGTAGGAGTCACATGAGCTACATTGGAAGGATGAAAAGCATATACTTCGATACATACAGGGCACCATCACGTTTGGGATTCACTATACAACAAAATCTACATTAGACCTCATCGGGTTCACTGATTCTAACTGGGTTGGCGATAGCATTGATCACAAATCCACATATGGTTACTCACTAAGTCTTAGTTTTGAGCCTATTTGTTGGTCAAGCAAGAAGAAGGTTGTTATTTCTCTATATTTAGCTAAGTAAAAGTAAAGAGGGGTACTTAACATAACCATTCATTCTATGTGGCTACAAAAGTTTCTCACTGAATTGGCCATTCAGTTTCATCAGTCGATCATCATTTGGTGTGACAACCAGAGCACTCTGAAGTTTTGCAGAGATCTAGTTCTGAGGTAGAGGACGAAGCACATCAATATCCACATGCACTACATATAGGAATTAGTACATGATGGGATCATCGACCTACAATTATGTCCTTAAGAAGAATATACTATAGACATATTCACCAAGACCTTCACTAAGAAAAAGTTCCATTCTCTGCGTAGTCGTCTTGGAGTGAAGGAAACAGTTTCCTAACAACTCCTAGTTCTTATTTTTACATATATTGTACTTTGATGGGGATTTTTTCCCATGATTTTTTCCCTCTTTCCTCATGTAATTTAGTGTATATTTTGTATTTGGGTACCTAACATGGCCTCGTTACCAGGACCCATTCTTTATTTTCACCATAGTGATGTTCAGGGGGGGTGTTGGATATACTTCACACACACCTAGGATTTATTTTTCCTAAGGTTGTCCCTATGTTTATTAGTCATTATTCAGTCTCCTATATTTTAGGGAAAATATTCCTCTAGGAGAATATTCTCTTTAGTTCACACTTTAGTTTGATAAGTTGAGTGAAGTCTAGATACCACATTGGGATCATCACCATGCAACATTAGGATCATCAACTAATGCACATTATCCTTGTATTATCACTATAATAGTGCATTACTCATGATTCCTTGATCTCCTCCTGACTTCAGTCTATTTTAGTTAGTTAATTAAAGACTGAGAGACTAGTTAACTCAAACTAGGTGGGAGTTCACTCCCGTAACTGCTTTAGAGACTAGACTAGGTGGAAGTTTAGTCCCATAACTATTGGTGTGTCTCCATATCACTCTATACGACCACTATGGAACATTTTCTTCTCCTCCAATGCACATTAGTTGATTCATATAGATTATATCATGTGTAAATTATCATTCATTCATTTGGTTAATGAGAATTCTTCCATTTTTTCTCTCCTGCTTCTTTTTTCTCATATTTTCTTTGCAAACTATGTATTTCATTTGCTAGATAGATATTTTATGTGTAGGTTCAACACATTTACAATTTTCAATAGTGGGAACGATATTTTTCTGAGCATTGTCAGGGTTGAAAGAATCATGTGGTATGTCACATTGTTGTGGTAATGAGGAGATATCAAACATGGAGATGTTGGCTTTTGTCTTATTCATGTCATCTATTACATTATAGTCTATGGAATGTCTGTTTGGGTTTCTCAATGTTTGGATTCATTTTTTATCACATGTTTTGTTGTTGCTTACTGCTATGTTAAGTTTGGTGTTGTTCCCAAATGAGTTAGACGTACTAGGTTTGTCTGTGTTTCCTAGGACAATTTTACTTGATTTGCCATTGGTTTCCCCTAGGTTGGATCATTTGGTTTTGGGGTAGAAGGGGGATGATTAATATTCATGAGATGGATCTTGTCATTTTTGGAAGAAGGGATGTTAGGATCTTGACCTTTTGTACATAAATTACAATTCCTTTGAGCATCATCCCTTGTTACTAGTGTATTTTCCATAAAGATCGATTTTATATGATCATCATATGAGTCTAGATACCAGTCCCAAAAAGGAATAGAGGAATCCGGGTGAACCTCTTAAATAGTATCAGTTTGAGCTTCTACAGGGTTTTCATCATTTAAAATCTATTGATCCAACAATTAGTTGATCATTGGGGTCCTGGAGTTAACCCACTGAGGGAAAGTTTGTTCTGGGTGGTTTTGTTGGTGATAAGAGAATAAATTATCATTTTCGAAGTTGTCTAAGTTTAAGGCCATATGAGAGGGTTCAGGTGGTATTGGTGGATTTTCTTGTCTCTTAAATAATGGACGAAAGGTTTGAGGCTTTGATGATCCTTCACCAACATTCTTCTTGAGATCAAAAACTTCATTTCATAACTTTTTAAATAGCTTCACCACATTGTAAATATATTTTGGCTCCTTTTTGGGTGGATAACAAAGGTTTATTTCTATATGATTTGATTTCCTCATGATGTGACTGATGATAATAAGGGTATAATTCCCTTTCCACCATTTGTGCTTCATCAAAATTAAGGGCCAAAGTGTTTGTATGATCCCGTTTGAAAAACATACCTATAAAATGGATAAGGCTTGCTGTATAATATTTAATGGATAAGGAATGCATAGGGGTTGTATCATTAGTGAACTTAGTTAAGAAATTGAGAAATATCTGGTTGAAATATTTTAGTTTTTCTCTTTTATCCATCTTAATGGATCCTAACTCTTTATACAAAGAGGTAGTTGTTTTCCTTTCCCTGAATTTTATGATACAAACCCTCTCAAAATCATCCCAACTAGCTATAGAACTAGGTGGTAGAATAAAATACCATGTAGATTCTCTACCCAAGAAGGTGTAAGGAAATAGTCTACAGAACACATCTTCATGCTAGACATTCAACATGAGAGTAGCTAGGAAGAAATTGTTAAAATGGTTTTCTAGTGACCCATATTTTTCTGGATCAAATTTGGGAAGGATCTTCTCTGATTTCCTAGGAATTTCATGTAAGTGTCCAACTAAATTTAAGGAACCTTGGGAAATCCACCATGGATCACTATCCTTTTATCTCTATGTTCACCCATGACCTATTCTAAATTGATTTTTGGGTTTTCACTTTCAACGTTATCCTCAGGTTCAACAAGGGTATGTGCAACTCGACTCAAGGGTATCGTGACTTATTGTAAATAAGTTTCAATAAGGTTGTCTATATATTCAACGTATATGTCATGATGTGTATTAGGTCTTTGCACACGGGTTGTTTTCCTTATTGGAATCTTAGAGACTGTTGGAAACTTACCAAGTAGCTTTGTGTAAGCACATGTAATACAACGAGTTTTAGAGAACTCTTATTTTGGTAATCATAAACAAGTCTCTGAATGTGTTTCAATATTTCTAGAGGCACTTCCGAAATTTGGATTCGAGTCTTCGTAGGTAATTTCTTGTTCAAAATAAATACGTGGGAACATAGTGGGATCAGGGTTATTTTCTGAAGACTAATTTTAGTTGTGTAGCTCATTTACGTAAGCCATAAAAATGACCCTCCTTATAGCACAAATTATGTTGATGGGGCATAATTCACCCGACAATAATAATGGGTACTCCTCAGTACATGGTCCCAACTAGAATATGCACCATTCGTTTTAGGAGACCCATCCGAAATTTGGCCTAGATGCCATTGTTATTTTTTTGGTGTTACTGATTGAGGTTCGGTCTACTGATGAAGATGGATGATGAATGGGTATGCAATGAAAATATGTAGATGAAGACTATGTATTGAAATCATACTGATCTATCGCTAACCTATCCTACTCCATCCTAGTTAGGAGCATACTAAAGTAACTAGATGAGTTGTAAATGAAACCAAAGTCTACATAAAACCTCATGTAGGTATTTTAAATCAAGGTGCAAGGTTAGAACCATGTGGATACATACATATAACCATAACATTCTAAATTATATTTATGCATACGTTAACAACTCAACAATTCTCAGGATGTGATAGAATAATCAAAACTGAAGAATAATATAAAGTGCATAAGATCAATATAATAAGAATTCTTATATTCCATGTGAACAACATGCATCTCACTTGAAATAGTTCATAGCAAAAACAACCACGCACATAATTCTTCTTACTTACAAAAAATAGGCCTTGAGGGATTCTCAATATTTGTGCAGAGTACAAGTCCTTGAATTAGTTCTTGAGTCTATAGAATGTTTCAATATCCCCTACAAAATGGGAATCTTCTCTCTTTTATATAGTAATTTGTAACTCATGAGTGACTCTTTCTATTCTTCTTAAATAAGCTATTAAAAAACTGTTCAGTTTCCTTTTCCCTAGTGACAAGTGTACAATAAAGACAAATTTGAAGTTGGTTGAGAAAAAGATAAAATAAGAGATAGGTAATATAAATTTTGATTTTTATTTTTCCTTTATTCAAGAAATTTTTCCCATGAGGTATGTTGTCCACAATTCTAGATGATCATATAGAGATCTGATTCCATGGTAATCCAATTATTAAAATGTTTCATTGTGCATAGCTATTTTATCTTCGAGCGTGTTCATATCTTTCAACAACAATTCCATGAATGTTTGTATCATGGTATGCAATTTGATAGGTTGTACGAGATGTTGCTCTGTCAGATATGCAATAATTGTGGCGGTTGTTTCAATGACTGATCTTCTATGATTTTTACTATCTTGCACCTTGTCTACTAGTTCTTCCATGATCATATTTTTACCAAGCTTGTATAATTGAGGTAGTCAGGTTCCTTTAATTAACTCCTACATGGCCTTGTGTAGTTTAGAGCACACTGACATTGATTTAGTGACCTATTTATCTTTTATTTTCCCATCTTGTTGGCAGAAGTCTAGTGAATGCAGATTTTTCATCCTCTCTAAGGATGATGGTCGATATAGCTTAGTTGGTGCAACAAGATTCTCTGCAATCCAATTGTCAATATCACTCATGCCTTCTTGGATCGTGTTGAATTGAGTAATTTTTTTCTTGTACTTGACTATTTTTATCTATGATTGTCACAACTACTTGTTCGAAGAGGTGTAACTCAGAATACATATCTATAATGATATCCTCCATTTCATTCCTAACTTTCTCAACACCGACTTTGAAATTTTGCACACTGCTTTCATTGACTTTTACTTGTTGGAGTTTTTCTTCTAGTTCCCTGATTCTTTCCTCTTTCTCCTGATTTTGCTAGCACAACCTCCTAATATTGTCTTCATTGGTTCTCATGAATGTGATTCAAAATTTAGCAGTAGCTATGGGGTTTTCCTTAACATCCCCTGTTTTAGGAACTTTTGTAAGGACCGAGATTGGAATCCCTTGAGTTGTTGGCACTCTCTTTATTTTTTCTTACAAGATCTTCCCAAACTTGTTATCATAAGTTAAGATTCTCAAGTTTGGGACCTCACTTGGTTGAAATGGAGCCCAAAACCCTAGTCCTATATTATTGAATGGTGCCTCTATATTGGGGTCTACTGTTGAAACTTATGGGATATTGGTATCCATTTCTTGAGTGTCATCTCTTCTTATCTCAACATATTTTTTCTTCTTTTATTCTTCGACTATCTTATTAGATTCCTCCTTGGGTACCTTTTCTACAACTTCTCTTGATTTTGTTGCTAACTCTTTTTGTTCGATCTCCTTTTGTGTTGTTTCTTTTTCTTCTTCCTCAACCTTGGATTTCTCTACTTCAAGATTTCTCTTTTTCTTGGTAGCATCATTATTTTTCTTGTGAACCTTTTCTGTACTTCTTATTTTCTTATCAGTTGGTGTTTCTTCTTCTCCTTCTGTCAATCCCAAGTGTACAAATGCAGAGGTGGGGTATGATCTTCCTGATGCTCCTTCTGTTGATTTTTTCTGAGATTCTTATTTTTCTCTTTCTTCATCCATAATCCTCCCTATAGGATGACCTCGTCTTCAGAATATAACATCATAGTAGGTTCATTCATTTTGATGCATTTCTTATTCATCCCAAATTTGTTTCGTGTACTCCCAAGGAAATCCTATTTGATTGAAATGGTGTTTTACGACTCCTTTAGGGTCATGCATTCAAATTATTTCCTCTAAAAAATGATATGAGAGAAATATATTTACTTCATCCTGTGATTTATTGGTGTTGGAGAATGAGTAAAGTCCAATATATAGAGGAAGTACTCCTCCTTCATATATTATTTTCTGATATGCTACTTCGTAGAGTACTAWTTTTTCTGGTACAAACTGGGGGAGAAGATGGGGGGGGTTTAGTGGCATTGTACACTCTGATATTGGTACCATGCTCCATAAGGTACCAATCCCMAATATTCTTTATGACAATAATCACTTTTTTGTTCATACATGGGATTATCATGTAGATTATAAATTCATACAAAGGGGACATAAAATGTTCACGGATCTTTTGATATGTTTTTATATATTTTTTCTYCTAGAGCACTTTACAGTAAATATGAATGSGCTCGTACAATGGTTTCCATCTCCATCCCATGTTAGAGTATTGATGGGTGATGTACATGATATCCAATATGTGAGAATAYATGTGGAAACTTGGAAAAGTTATCGGCTAAGATTATACCATTACAGTTATGGCGACCATCAGTTTAGTTGACAGGATGTTGTCCCAATTGAATGACAATCCTTCATTTGTACAATAATATATTAGCATCATGTAAGACAAGGGRAACCGAGAAGCATCTGGTTCCCCACATAACTTGCACAAAATGGAYACCATGTATTGATAAGGCTTCCTTAAAGTGTTTGTGGGGTAACCTCCCTTCAGTCTATGCTTGAACTTATTTTCCACCTTGTACCATCTGTGGAATAGGTCTTTGGGTGTGTATTCAAATGCATTGAGGTGTTTTTTGTCTAAATTTGTAATCCCCTTCGCAATGTGATAACATATTTACAGGTATTCTAATCACAACAATGATATGGGTTCTTTCCTAGCATTACAGACATATTTGTCTTCAAATCGATATTTTTTAGGAGCTAGGTGATCACATCTGCACAAGGGAATATGGCTACATGGGATACTACCCTGAATATTCCATGTTTTCTAAGTTTATTGAATATTTTTAATTCATTTTGATCCTCGACGTTGGTGGAGAAGTTTTGATTTTTGAACATCTAGTATACATTTCCCCATCTGAGTGTTTCTCATTCCTTTTCTAGAAGCCGAGAGGTGTCATCGTAGATATATCCAACCACTTTTGGTTCAGCCTCAAATTGTTAGCTACTGGAAGAGGCTTTGGTGTTTTCCTCTTCATTCTTTTCTATTTTCTCAGGAGACATGCATGAACTTGTCAAGAAAACATAGGATTAGTATGAACGCAAAATTATATTGACATCAAAACTTATCTAGTCCACTCAAGTACCAGAGGATTCACTCAATATGATGTTGGGTGGAAAGTTTTCATATGAATATGATAAGATAATAGAAAGTGTTTTGTATAGTCGGGTGAAAATTAGAGGATAAATGACTCAAATGATGCTTTAAATTCAAAATCAGACAAGTTTATATCAATTTCTCTAATGCAAATCAGATAAGTTACTAACAAGTGTTCCAATGACTATAGACACTTTTGGCATCAAAGGATCTAATGACCATCAACGTAATTGGTATTAAAGGCTCTGATGATCATTGGTGTAGTTGGTATGAAAATATACAAATATTATCGACATAGTTATTTCGAACGTCTCTGACCTGTATCAGGAAAGTTGTCAAGAAGTTTTCTGAATTGGTATCAAGGTACCATTGAACCCTATAACTTTATTATTATTATTATTATTTTACACCTCTATTTTCCCTAAGTATTTTTCCCTCCATTAACTTTCATTTCCATATCTTACATATTTTATTTTTCATTCGCGGGTTGTCGGACCCGCGGACTCATGTCCTATCAATTTTCTCTCTTGACCTATTCCCAACACTTAGTTTATTTTTCATTTCACAGACTCATATTTTTCTCATTTTTATATTCTCGTCTTCACAATTCCCAACACTTAGTCTATTGATTTCTCTCTTGACCTATTCCCAACACTTAGTTTATTTTTCATTTTGTGGACTCATGGACTCATATTTTTCTCATTTTTATCTTCCCATATTCACAATTCCATATGACAAGTATCCATACTTAGCCATTTTTCCTATCATGATGGGCTCACGGATTCACAGACTCACATTATCATTTGAAATCCTCCACTCTGCAACCCCACCATGATGTTTTATTCCTCTTTCATATTTCTCGAGTCATATTAGATGCTAATTATATGGAATCAACTATTAAAATTAAATTATGAAAAGGCCATTATTGATGATGTTTTTATCGAGGTAAATTTCATATATTTCAGGTTAATTATTATCATCAAAGATCTAAAGTAGAAGATTATTTCACTGTTTTGAGCAGAATTATGGATAATTTTGTCAACCTACTAGAGATGGAAAAAACAAGAAAACATTTATGCGGGGATACCTTGAATCTATTCGCCAGAGAGGATCACAATTACCACTGGTTGAGGGAATATTGGTATTATTCAATGTTTCCATATAAAGATAATAATAAAGTCTGGACATCAGGAATAGATCTCACTGGTTCTGTCCCTGCGGTTTTCAAATGCAATGATATTGTCACCTGGTGCATTGAAAAATTTGTCCAAAATAGAAGAATGTTAAAGCTACCAGAGCCAAACTTAACGTACAAAGGATAAGATACCAGGAATTTTGTTAGAGAGAAAAATAATGGAATTGAGATCTTGAAGGAATATTTACAAGATCCAACTGCAATGCTGGAAGACCTATCCAAAATCCATTTTAGTTCTTTAAAAGACCCCTATTGAGAAATTGGTTGGTTATTTACTAGAGTTATAGGTTAGGATTCTATGACAATTATTCCCTGGCTGGCCCTATATATTTTATATTTTACAGTTCATGAGAATGTTTTTTTCGATTAGGAAAAGATCATATCGAATGAAATTTATGCACATGTAATCAATTTTACAAGAGAGAAACATTTTTATATGGAATCTTATATGGTTTTTTCTATCACACATTGTCATATATTTAAAGGTTTGAGTGTTGTAAAAAGGGTAAACTCAAAAGTTGAACCTGTGACTATGTGGTATCAAGCTCTCTGGAGGCAAAGAGTTATCCACTATCTTTATGAAGTTTACAATGATTTTTTATCTGAATTTAAGAAATTACTCTTTGGGGAATATACTTCCAGGATTTCATTAGAAGTATCCATATTTTTGGATAAAAATGGAATTATGGAGAAAATGGATAATTACAAAATCATTAAGATTTTTTTTTCTCATGAGAAGCCTATATAGCTCCCATATTACATGTCGGCAACGTTATTTATCGTAAAGGTGGGGAGGTAGTATAAGTTATGGTTTCATGATTTTTATGAAAGAAGGAAAAAATAGTCCATTCCTTTGCCTTGGAAAGTTGGCAAAATTCTCTTAAGATAAATTCCAAAAATTGATGAATATGCCTCTTACTTTGACTAGTTTAATTTTAAGTTTGCAGAGGAAATCAAAGGGTTTGACCCTAACATATTTTTTTATAATCACATGGTAGTAGTTGGACTCAGACCCACAATGATCAATACACTCATATTTGGAGAATAAGTGGATGATAGTCATGTCCCCCATGTTTAGGGTGTTAATAAATATTCTAGCAAAATAGAAACCATTGTGATCACTAATTAAGGTCATACGCAAAGAGGGAAACCCTCAAGTGAAAGAAATTCCCAGTCACCTCTTGTTTCTCACATAAGTCTTTTTCCTAAAGTAAATCCTTATTCTACAATGAACGAACAAATAAAATTCCCAAGTAACAATTCAGGTGATTATGGAGAGAGGGATCCTCCTCAAGGAATTCTAGAAAACCCTCATAAATTACAAGTAAAGAGGAAAAGGGTCAATTCTCAACAAGAGGGAGAAAAACAAAACATACTTGAAGATGATATTTTTCTTGATAATATGGACTTAGATGTGGATATTGAAAATATCCAGTTTCCATATGATGAAGAATACAACCAATAAAATGTACATTCCAATGCATTAGTTGCTCAAGATGAATTATTCTCTGATGAAGAATTTGTTTATGTGAAAAATGTTTTATTTGATAAATCTTAGAATAAATTGAATTTTGAAAGAACCTTGAAGAATAAAAAGGGAAAGTCATGGTCCACCATTGATACTAAAAACATGTTTCCATCAAAATTATCTTCAATTCATAGAATCCCAAGGGATGCATTGGACGTTTCAATAGTTAATATGGAAGAGAAAAATATCATACTCAAAGAGAGAGTCAAGGAATTGGAAGCAACCCTCATGCCCCCACCTATATTTTCTACCCTAGTCGTGATGTTACAACTTTATAGAACCTTTCAAGGAGCTCTAGAATAAAATTTGGGAGTAAAAGGAATTTAAATCTTAATCATTGCTACTTGACACTTTGTTGAAAATAATATAAAGAAAAGAATGTCACTCGTTTTTCTACTCTTTGACTCATAATTCAAAACACTAAAGAATATTTGAATGTATATTTGAATAATGATGAAGGATTCTTCACAGATGGGGTTGCTATGTTTGTAGCGAAATTCTTGGCAATGATGGACCATAGAAGAAAACAAGAATATTTTCTCTCCTAGATCTGTATAAAACAATTAAAGGCATGTTGGATTGAAAGAATCAATCCATTAAAGGCATGTTGGATTGAAATAATCAATACATTAAAGGCATTGTTAAATCAATTAAGGAACCGTCATGGAAAAATACTGAGGCATACTCAAAGATTATTGCTTTGGATATCACGGGCTCCATTATTGAGGTTTCATATCCAAACTTAATCTCAAATTCAATGATCATGAGAAGAGATAAATTTGAAGAGCAAGTTGAAAATTTGAAGAAATCATCCGCCAAAAAATTTGATAGTATGGTTGAGTATACTTATGATGACATTGATAATTTTCTTGTTGAGTATACATATAAAAATGAGGACATTGAGACTATATTGCAAAATTTATCTATTTTGCATAGGGAAATTGAGAGTGAATTGTTAAGTATCAAACTGAATCAATAAGTAACAATTTCCCCATTAAGGGAATATATTCAAGAATGTTTAAACAAGGATATAACTTAAATTGTTGAATTTCCAACGAAAGCGGTTACAACCAGCCACATAACCGCAACAGGAAAACATATAAAAGGTGCATCGACAAGCAAATGAAAGAGAGAGATTCCATAAAAGTAAGTTCATACTGATTACATACCTTCTTCTTTATGATATTTCATACAATTATATTTATTATTTTATTTGGAAAGTATAACCGAATTATGATAACTTCCTCCTTGTCTTCTTTCCAAATCCTATTGCTCATGCTCGACTCCACATTCTTCTCTTAATCTTATTTCTTGTAAATATTTTCATGGTCCATGGGATCCTCAATCACAGTACATTAAAAAAATAATATATTTGAATTTCAAGTATTGTAATAGACATTATCATTTTTTAGAAATCCCAGAGAACTAAGTCAGGATCAATTTTGATTGTATTTTATAACTATGAGCTTTGAGTATAAAATGTTTGAATTCGATCTATCATAATATTATTTTGAGATTAATAAGTAGTACTCTTTAATATTTCTCTAGTTTCATTGGACCATTCCTTTTATTTGAATGTGATCAAATTTTGTATTAAACTATGATGGATGTGAGGATTTTATCATTTTCTATATTGTGTGGTGTTTGAGGTTCCTGGTCAACCTCTTAGGAATTATATGTGTGTGTGTGTGTTTAGTATTTTTGAATTTTATTGAGCCATAAAGAGTTAGATTCAATCATTTGACAAAATTCCATATTATTTTTTATACAAAATATTCAAAAAAATCATAATCCAAAGAGGAGTACCACCTCTTTAAAAATGCAGGGGGATTCATATCCTCATGAGGTTGTCATTTTAGTATTGAAAGATTCAAATGGAAACATTTTTGGTGACCATATTGGGGAAACAAATTTTAAAGATTGGTTTTAGACCAAACTTTTTCATGACTTTGCCTCAACTTGATCAACCCCAACTAGAAATTGGATTGGGAAACCAGAGATGTATTCTGGATCAATTATATAATATTATAATAATAGCAGCCCAACGTCGAGAATATCTATAGATATATTGGCAAAATATTTCTCAAAAAGAAGAATGAGAAATCCCCAGAAGACAAATAAGAGACGAAAGACAAATTCGAAGAGATCAAGCACAAAATAGAAATTGAAGTTGGATGAATATAAGGGGTCATTGACCAAAAGCATGAGTAAGCATCTGCGAGTTGAAGAATGTCCTTTTGAATAAAATAAGAGATATCCAAGAATGGGTGATAGGGAAGAATGATGAGAATAAATACATTAATAAAGATGAGAGGAAATATGAGAAGTTAGACACTAAGAAAGATGCGAAGAAAGGTATAGAATCCCAAGGAGAAGGGTAAGAGATTCTTCTCTATACCTCCAGGGAGAACAACATGATCTCCCTATTCTTCCAAATGGGAAATTTAATACATTCTCAGGAGATGGAGAGATTGATCCAAAAATACAAGTAGATTTATTCTTGGATGTTTGTGATTTCCATCTTATCGAATATGATGATGTAATGGTAAGATTATTTCTCCAAACATTGGTTGATCAAGCTTATGAATGGTACACATAACTTCCTGTAATATCGATTGGGTCTTTTGAAGATCTTGAAATGATGTTTTTGAATATGTTTTCTCCTTTAGTTGTTTACCATACTCTTGTCAGAGACTTTACTCAAATTTGTCTGAGAAAAAATGAAAGAATTCGAGAATTTAATTTGAGATTCAATAAGACATTGAAAAAAATACCAGAATAAAAAAGGCCAAATGCTTCGGTAATACTCGATTGTTATAATAATTCCATGTCTACCAATGTAAATTTATCTATTATATCCTATCAGATTGAAAACTTAGATGAATAAATGGGAAAATCCACAGAGATGGAAGAAATCATGTTTGAAACACGAGCTGACCCTAATATTATTCTTGGAAAAGTACAAAGAAAAATAGATAATTTGGCCATTTCTGATCAGGGGGCATCAAGTTCAAAGAAGAATGAGGATAAAAAGACATTCTATATCGGAAGTCAAGGAGACAAAGGAGGTTTCTTCAAGGGGACCATACCAAATGTAAAAATTGACCTTGTTGCAGCACAAGAGACAAAGCAAAAGATCGATATTTCCTAAATGAACAGAGCCATCAGGTAAATTCATAATGAAATAATTAGATTGAGAAGAAACAAAATATTCATGCTTGATTCAAGGATTCCAGTTCCAGAACAAAGAACAAATCCTTCTAAATAATAGAGACAAGAATTGATAATACTAATGATCAACAGAGACAGAGAAGCCCAAGGGTTCATAATCCCAATGCAGTAATACTCGAAGAAGCTTATGATGAACAAACTATTGAACAAGAGGTCGACTATATTAAAGAATAAATTCTTAAATATGTAGAGAGGGATGGATGTGAAACATCCATGTACATATTTGAATAAAATGAAGAAAATGAAATCTTGTAAGACAATGTTGTCCAAACACGAAGACAATCAAATTAATCTAGAACAAATTAAAATGTAGAAAAGGAAAAAGAAAAAGAAAAAGAGAAGAATAAATCAAGTGAACAACAAAGAGTTTTAAATACTCCTCAAATCATGTATAATGTGTTCGATGATCTTAGTAAATTAACAATCACTTTTCCCTTCATAGAAGTGGTAAAAATACTGCGATAGAGGGAAAACATTCTCAAACTTTTAGATGAGATAGTTGGGAGAATGGAAGTTGTTATTTCAAATCCAAGGAAAAATCAAACCATATCAATTGTCAAGTTGAGAGGTAAAGTTCTACCCTTTTATATTTCAATTGAAAACCATGATTTTGTACTTCACAACTGTTTGATACATTCTGAAGCGATGAATAATATCATGCCCCTAGAAGTAATGCAAGCACTTGGTATGGGTTCTACCAAATTGTATGAAACATGCCAAAGTATTTAAGCAATTAATTCTAGAAAAGTACCAACCTATAGAGAAATCAAGGAATTCTATGCTTGAATTATTGTTTCCCCCCATAGTATCATTGTTTTTACTATCATAGTGGTTGACCTTCCCCCAACATATGCAATAGTCCTTGGAAGAGGCTGGTCTTCAATGATCAATGGTTACATAATGAATGATGGTAATTGCATGATGTTTTTGAACAAATATGGGACAATGTTGAAAGTTCATCATGAGCCCAGAAAAACATTTTCACTTAAAAATAAAGATAATGAAATGATGCAAGATTATATAGATGTGGATATTGGAAGCTATGCTATACTTGATTTAGAGTAGTCATAAATTTTTAAATAGGAAGATAATTATTTCACTAGATATTGGAGAATGTCATTTGATGGTGCATGCTCAAGCTGAGGGAGCAAGGTTGGAATTGTACTTAAAAGTACCGATAAAGTCATATATCCACATGCTATCAGATTGGAATTTTCATGTACCAAAAATGAAGTAGAGTATGAAGAACTAATTCAAGGGATGATTCCAACATTGGAAATGAACATTGGACACTTGATTATAATTGGCAACTCTGAATTGGTTATAAATCAAATCATTAAAAGATATAAGATCAAAAAATAAAAACTCATTTTGTATGTCAAAAGAGTAAATGAATTGATGGGGGCTTTTTGATCATTCAATATATATTTTCTCCCCAGAGAGAAAAATCAAAATCTATATTTGTTGGTTCTTGTTGCTTCATTATCTAATTCAGAGGAAATTCAAAGCAAAATTTCATTTCAAGTCAAAAGAATTTCCATACCTTCGGTGGGAGACAATCAAGAATACCTTCAGGTATTTGAAAATGATGAAGAATTGGATGATTTATTGTCCAATGAAAATGATTATGAGGAGAATGAAAATAGTGTTTCCCCTATTCCAAAGGATTGTGTAAAATCAGAGTCTCTTTTTACGAGAGATGATCAAGCAAATAATATCAAAGAAAAATTATCAACTTGAAAGGTAAAAGAAACAAAGAAAATAAATAGTGGAACTGAAGATTCACCAAAATATGTGAATCTTGGGATTGATTGTACATCAAAGGAGATTGACCAATATACTGGCTTATTCAAAGAATATTATTATGTATTTTCATGGAGTTATGATGATCTCAAGGCATATGAAAAATCTATATTTCAGTATATCATACCATTGAGAGAGGGGGGAAACCTTTTAAGAAGAAAATTAGAATGATGAATCCCAAATTGAAGCCATTGGTAAAAGTGGAGTTGGAAAAATAAAAAAATGTTGGAATTATATATCCCATTAGACATTGATATTGGCTTTCAAATCCAGTAGTGGTGAGGAAAAATACTAGAGAAATTTGAATGTCTGTTGATTTCATAGATTTGAATAAGAAATCCTCAAGGGAAACTATCCTCTACCTAACATGGATTTTTTGCTTCAAAAAGTCACTGGATCAAGTTGTATAACAACTTTAGATGGTTTTTCAGGGTACAATCAAGTATTGGTAGCATAGGAAGACATGGCCAAGACTTCTTTTATAACACCTTGGAAGACATATTCTTACGATCGCATGCCCTTTGGCTTAAAGAACGTTGGAGACACTTTTCAAAGAGCCATGGATCATGGATTCAAAGATTTAATAGGGAATTTCATGGTTGATTATCAAGATGATCTTACCGTCCATTCTAAGACAAGGGAAGAACACATCCATCATTTGAGGTAGGTTTTTGAAAGATGTATATTATATGGGATCTCTCTTAATCCGAAGAAATGCTTTTTTTTGTATCTTAAGGGAATGTTTTGGGACATATAGTCAATAAATAAGGAATTTACGTCGATTCAAAAATAATAAGAGACATTAATGAATTGAATCCTCCATCTCCAAATAAAGGTGTGCAATCATTTTTCAGAAAGATAATTTTGTGAGGAGATTTGTCCCTGATTATGCAAGCATTGTAAAGCCAATCAATTTATTGCTAAAAAAAGACTAGAGATTTGAGTGGACTTCACATACTAAAAATGCATTTAACAATATTAAGCGAGAAATCACCACAACGTCTGTTCTTATCAATCTATATTTTAAAAGAGACCTTTTTTTTCTTCCTTTTCTATAGAATGGGTAGTGGCTTCAGTCCTTACACAAATAAATTCTAAAGGGGAAGAAATGCTAATAAGCTTCATGAGTGAAACCCTTCATGATTACGAGCTAAAATAGTCAGAATTGGAGAAGCAAGAACTCTCTCTTGTTAATGCAGTAGCACATTTTCAGACTTATATTTTGAACTCCCATGTTATAGAATCTGTTCTATATTCTCCAGTAAATATGCTCCCGAATCAACAAATGAGAGAAGGAAAGTGGGAAAATTGTTTGGCCAAGATTCAAGAGCATGGTATCTAGATCAAACCTTTAAACATAGTTAATGGAAAAGGATTGTGTAAGCTCATTGCAGACAATGATGCATTGAATTGGGTGGTCTCAATTTTAGTAGGAAAACCTATGTTGAATTCATAATGGTACAAAGTCACATTTTTATTTGAGATCTAGACAGTTCCAAATCAATATCACTCCCAAATAAAGAAGAGCTATGAAAATTAAATCCAATCAATATGTATTAATTGTAGAGATATTTTTCAGAAGAAATTATGATGATGTGCTATTGAGGTGTGTGGATGAAATAAAGGCTCGATAATTGATAAAGGAATTTCATGAAGGAATATATGGAGAAAATTTTGCACCAACT
>ML819993.1:75005-85078 GCA_009831015.1 Picea engelmannii | reverse complement strand
TATATATATATTGCAGGACTGGTGAGAGGGGATATGCTAAAAAAGAGACCACGATGGCTGGAGAAAGGTGGTGGAAGGAACCTAGAAAGGTGGCATTAACTTCTACCGAAACCAATACCATATTTGGACTTCACTGGCCCGGAGAACCAAGAGCGGCTCACTGGAGAAACCATTGAGTTAGGACCTCCTCGCCATATCACATATCGAGGTCTCAGAGGTTGAGGGGAATTAGCTTCAACTGTAGAATTCCCGAGCTTGCGAGTTGCGAGAGCTTGTACAACACGTGGCACGTCCGCTTGGTGGGACCCACGTGGTTAACAGGTGGTGTGATGATAAGATGCCCAGAGAGAGGGAGAGGTGGAGATAGGTGGTGGACACGTGTCATTTGAAATGGGAGTCAACATCCTGTTGACTTCTCATACTTTGGGTTCTTCTAAGAAAGGAGCACAAAGGCCCAACAACTCAAGTCGCGAAGTTGCGAGTCCCGAGAAGCCCAGAAGGAGTCAAACCTTTTCTGACTTTCGCATCTCGGGGTTTTGTAAAAGAAGGACCCCGAGGTTCAACCTTTAAACTCACGAACTTGCGAGTTGCGAGCAAGGCTAGTAGTTAGCCCTAGCCAGTGGTCATGCATGGAGAGCGCTAATAAGGAGGGGCCATACCATATCGGAATCTCGGGTATCAATGATTGGTGAAGAAAATTCGAGGGTCTTCGACTCACGACTCACGAGGTCGCGAGTTGTGAAAGGCGCTCGCATTTAGGCGCGTATGTGTTCCTATCAAGATAGGGACTAAATAAAGGGAGCTAGTTCTTTGTCATTAAGCGACGGGTAGATCTGGATGGCCAAAATATGTGTGCCCAGATCTAGAGCCAGGGTCTCATTCCAGAGCCCCCTCACCATTCTACCTTTAATATTGGACTCACTTGTATCATTGAGTCGCAAAACACGAAAAGGTGCCTGTTTTGTTTGGCATGTGGTCCTAACCCATGATCACAAGGAGGTAAACAGGGGAGAACTAGCCTGCGCTAGGCCCCCGTAGAACTTTGGGGATTATGTCCCTTGAGGAAAAGTGAAAATTTTATTATGCCATAGTGGGTGTGTTAGAAATTGGTATCAAAGCATGGTTACAACACTCTACCTACTTGGGCTCATGAATGAGTTGCGCAGAAGCTCCATTCAGAACACTCTTAAAAAGAGTAACCCTATGTCTTAACCTTCCTAATCAAAAGATGAAGTTAAGAATGAAAAACCCCTATTGTGTGTGTGTACATGTGAAAATATGAATTATGTACTGGTTATAAATAAATATAAATATTGACTAACAACTAGCATTTTTCCTTTTGCACACAAGTGGAAGATCAACCGGGGGAAATTATCAACACATAGTATGGTGACTCACCAAGAAATGGGAGAAGTCTCCCACAATAGAGACGAAGAGTATGACGAAAGGAGGGTAGCAGGGACCCCTCCAGATCTAGCCGAGACTGTGAGGAGTCTCATGGTCGAATTACAAAGATACAAGGCTGACAATGAAAGGATGATGAAAGAACAAGAAAAGAAAACATAAATTAATGCAGTTTTACTGCAGAGTTTATCCGATCAATAAAGATAAATGCAGCATGAACTTGAAACTCAAAAACATGGTCATATAAGTGGCCACACTGAGAGGATCACCTCAAAAAGGGTTCACCCCAGAGGTAAAGGACCAGTGCCGAGTGATTCCTCTGAGAAGGAAGCTGGCGATTTAGAAGGCTCTTCTAGCAGCAGAACCAGTTCCTATTCCCGAAAGAAACAGAAGAAGCAAAATCCTTTCAAAGATTGAAAATTCAAAGAATTCAGAAAGGCCAAACCACCCTCCTTCGATGATGAAATAAAGAAGGGAGAGGAAGCAGAGGCCTGGCTGCTTGGAATAAAGAAGTATTTCAGAGGCCATGACTTTTCAAAGAATATGAAGGCCCAAGTGGCCACCTTCAACTTGAACGGAAAAGATTCCATTTGGTGGGAAGACCTTAAGAATATGAAAGGGGTTCGCGAAGAGGACCTATCTTGGGAATGGTTTGAGAAATACTTCCGGAAGAAGTATCTTTCGGAAAAATATTTCGATGAAAAGACTAAAGAGTTTTATGAACTGAAACTGGGACAACTTACTATAGAAGAATATGTCAACAAATTCCTCGATTTGTTGAGGTATGTACCCTATATCAAGGCGGAAAAGGCAAATGTGCAATGCTTCATCAGTGGACTACCTAAGGACTATCGAAATAGAATTGAATTTGATGAGCCAAAGACTCTAGAAGAAACTATTCGAAAGGCAACCTATTGTCATGAACAGTTTGGGCATCGAGAAGAACCTCGCGAAGGATGGAAACAGAAGAATAGTTCAAGATTTCAGAAAAGGGGAATTAAATCCCCAGGATTTAAGAACTACAAGAAGAACCCAAGAATGAAATTTCCATCCCAAAGTATGAACTAGCAGAATTTTCCCTCCTTGAGCGGAAATAAGACTTCTGGACCCATATCAGTGAAGACTGATAACCCAAAGAGAGAACCTTTGAAATGTTGGGGTTGCGGAGAAGAACATATCTTGAGAGATTGCCCACACCGAAAACATAATAGTCGGAGAATTTATAACATATAGGAAGATACTACCGTCAATGATGTGGCCAGGAGTGTGCCACAAATTTATGCAGCCTTGGATAATAACCAAGCCGACCACCAAGCTTTGATAGTGGAAATAGAAGGTATGATTTCCAATCAATTAGTGTTTGTTTTAATTGACCCTGGTTCAAATTTGAGTTATATAGCCCCTAAAGTTGTTGATAAGTGTAAACTACAGCCACAAAAACATACCAAGCCATGGTTGGTACAGTTAGCCACTGGCACCAAAAGGAGGATAGAAGAAGTCATACCGGCCTGCCAATTAATGTTGGGTGAATTCCCCACCCAAACAACCTTTAACATATTACCCCTGGGATCATATGATCTGTTGATTGGTATGGATTGGTTAGCTTCCCATAAAGCTATATTGGACTGTTACCATAATACATTAGAATGTGTAAGTAAGGAAGGGAAGAGGATAACCCTTCAAGGGATCCGAAATCCTGTCTCGATGAGACAAATATCATCTCTGCAAATGAGAAAGTATTGTCGAAAGGGATGTACCCTATATGAAATACAGGTGTTGAAAAAAATCAAAGATGAAAAACCAAGCCTTGACGATCACCCGATCCTGAGAGAATACAGAGATGTGTTTCCGAAAGAGGTATCGGGTCTACCTCCGAGGAGGGACATAGAATTCTCGATAGAACTTGCATTGGGAGTGGTGCCGGTGTCTACGACACCCTACCGGATGAGCACACCCGAGTTAGTTGAACTCAAGATGCAATTAAAGGAAATGATGGATAAAGGCTATATTCGACCCAACGTGTCTCTGTGGGGAGCACAAATCCTGTTCGTGAAAAAGAAGGACGGTACCCTTAGACTGTGTATAGATTATAGAAAACTCAATAAGGTAACCATAAAGAACAAGTACCCCTTGCCTAGGATCGATGACTTGTTCGATCAATTGCGGGGTGCATCTATTTTCTCAAAGATTGATTTGAGGTCGGGATACCATCAAGTCCGAATCAAGGGTGAATACATCCATAAAACTGCCTTCCGAATGAGGTATGGTCATTATGAGTTTGTGGTGGTGCCATTTGGGTTGACCAATGCCCCTGCCACTTTTATTTGCTTGATGAATAATGTACTCAGTGAATTCCTGGACAAATTTGTACTTGTTTTTATTGACAATATATTAATTTACTCCAAGAACAGAAAATAGCATAAGGATCATCTTAGACTTGTGCTGCAAGTGCTAAGAGAACATCAACTCTATGCCAAATTCAGAAAATGTGAATTCTTCCAAAAGAAAATACATTACTTAGGCCATGTTCTCTCCGAAGAAGGAGTAGCGGTAGACCCTGAAAAAATCAGGCCTATCATGGAATGGCCTACCCCAAAGGATGTTTCAGATATCAGATCCTTTATGGGATTATCAGGATACTATAGGAGATTTATAAAAGGATTCTCCAAGATTGGTTGTCCAATCACTGCCCTCTAGAGGAAGGGGACAAAATTCCTATGGACACAGAAATGTGAAGAAATATTTCAAACCCTAAAACATCTACTGACTCATGCACCCATGCTGAAAATCGTCGACCCAGAAGATGACTTCCTCGTGTGCATAGATGCATGTAAGGAAGGGCTCAGAGGATTCCTTATGCATAAAGGAAGTGTGATCTTCTATGAATCCTAAAAATTGAACGAGCATGAATTCAATTATGTGACCCATGATCTAGAACTGGCTGCCATAGTGCATGCCTTGAAAATGTGGAGGCATTACCTCCTGGGAGGAAAATTTGTACTTATGAAAGATCACTGTGGATTGCGATACTTGTTTAATCAACCAAAGCTCAATGCTAGACAAGCTAGGTGGATGGCCCTCCTTAGCGAGTTTTATTTTGAAATCAAACACATTAAAGGAAAGGAAAATAGGGTGGTCGATTCCCTCAGAAGAAGTATGAAAACAATTCACTTGGCAGTGGTGAGAACCTGCGAGACAGATGTCAAGGAAAGAATAAAAAACGCACAAGAAACAGATCCCTTTGTCCAGACCGTGACCATGTACCTACAGAAGGAAACCGCTGGAGAATATGAAGGCTACCAGATGACCGAAGGAGGTCTACTCACTTACAAAAGAAGATTTTATATTCCAGATTGTGACGACTTGAAGAGGTTCATTATGGATGAACTACATAAAAGACCCTACTCGGGTCATCCAGGATACCAGAAAATTATCACTGCCACCAGGAAACAATTTTATTGGCCTGGATTGAAGAAATACATAGCCGAGTACTTAGCCAAATGCATAGACTGCCAACAAGTTAAAGCAGAACATCGACACCCAGCAAGATTATTGCAACCTTTACCAATCCCAGAATGGAAATGGGAAACCATCTCCATGGATTTCATCACTGGATTACCAGCCTCAAATAAACAGAATGATTCCATTATGGTGGTGGTGGATAAATTGATCAAGTCTGCTCACTTCATCCCCATCAGGTTGACTTGCAAGGCAATATACATTGCCCAGGTATTCATGAAGGAGATATTTAGACTGCATGGTATGCCAAAAGAAATCGTGTCTAACAGAGACATGGAATTTACTTCTAACTTTTGGAAATCACTGATGGCTGGATTAGAGACCAAATTTCTATTTAGCATCGCCTATCACCCTCAAACCGACAGAAAAATAGAATGAGTGAACAAAATACTTGAAGACATGCTAAGAATGCATGTAATGCATCAAACTAGGAAGTGGGAAGACTACCTGCCACTGGTATAGTTCGCCTACAACAACGACTACCAAGCATCCTTGAAGATGAGTCCCTTCGAAGCCCTCTATGGTAGACCGTGTAACGCTCCAGTCAGCTAGAGTAATCCCGTAAACAAGATTTATTTTGGACCCAACATGTTGAAAGAAATGAAACAGCAGGTGAATCAGATAAAACAAAACCTGAAAGTCGCTCAGAACCGACAGAAAAGTTATGCCGACCAAAAGAGAACTCCAAGAGAGTTCAAGATGGGAGGCCATGTATATCTCGGAGTTATGCCCATGAAGAGTTCCCTAGAAATGGGAGCTTGTGCCAAGTTGGCACCTCGATATTGTGGACCCTTTGAGGTTCTAGATAAAGTGGGACATGTAGCCTATAGGCTAGCACTTCCTCCCACAGTAAAATCACATAATGTTTTCCATGTTTCATTATTGAAGAAATATGTACATGATGTTAATCATATAATTGACTGGTCTGTGATCCAGGTGGAACCAGAGGGAGAATTTCTACCAAAAACTCAGTGCATACTGGACAAAAAGGAAACCCCACTCCAGAACCGAACCATTGCATAGGTCAAGGTGCAGTGGAGACATTTTGGCCCAAATGAGGCTACGTGGGAAATGGAGGATGCCATGAGACAAGCATATCTGATTTTGTTTACTTCTATACATGAATGTCATGTTGATAGATAAGAACATCGAGGACGATGTTACTTTAAGGGGGAGGGAATTGTAACACCCTGTTTCCCCCAGTTTGTAAAAATAAATATGTTGGCCAAGAACTGTGGAAAACTCAAAAATGTGAATGTGTGATGTGAATGGACCTTGTGAAAAAGGTCAATGAATGTGAATAATATTATGAATATATATATATATATATATATATATATATATATATATATATATTGCAGGAATGCTGAGAGGGGATATGCTAAAAAAGAGACCACGATGGCTAGAGAAAGGTGGTGGAAGGCACCTGGAAAGGTGGCGTTAACTTCCACTGAAACTAATACCGTATTTGGAATTCACTGGCCTGGAGAACCAAGAGCGGCTCGCTGGCCCGAAATAAATTACTCACAGGTTGGTAGGTAGAGGGCTCCTCAGGAATTAATGAGGGATGGGGGAAGTGAACCGCCCATCTGTAGGAGCCTCGGGCCTGACCATCACGAGGGAAATCACGCCACATGCAACCTCGCAAGAGGAAAATGTGTGAGGAAGAAGCGTGGAGGGGAGACGCGATAGGAGAAAGAGAACTCTAGAAATCACATAGTGAGTGATAGCGAAGAAGGGGGAGAGTAACCCTCATTCTTGGTCACTGGAAAACAGAGACGCAGTCTCACAACATCATGGTCTTAGATTGGGGGTGGCTAGTGGTAAATCTGTTGGGAGTCGCTGAGCCTATGGTTGGGTGGAAACGAGCACCCCTCAAAGCAGTTGCATCACCTCTGGTGTTATTTCTGATAAGTGTTATTTGAAGTTAATGCCATAATCACATGTTCAGTTTTATGTGCTTGTAAATAGTTCTCAATAGAAGTGTTTACCTAACGTTTGATTTGATAGAATGGATGCCTGTGTATGCTTACATACCATAGTTATTTTCTTCACAAATGATTAAGTCTGGGACATGAGTTTTCTCCACCGAGAATCATCATATTTGCTTAGTTTCTCGTAATATTCCGGGAAGGCCCCTTGAGAGTACTCTTTTCCGAGAATTACCCCATAAACCTTGCAATCATACTGAACATTACCAGAGACTCAATTAAGATCAGGGATGATTGCCTGAGAACCATCTGAGGGTTCATGCAATCCGGGTCTGGAACCCTTATGCAAGAAAGAGTAGCTTTCTAAGGTCTCAGGGTCATGGGATCCTGAAGCTCCGAGAGTTTGAACTTCGTGATTCAAGCTCAGAAGGGATAGCAAGACTCAAATATAGAAAGAAAATACCCTATCGCTTGGTAAATGAATGGTCAGAATCCTTTCAAGAATACCCCAAGCCTGTCAACACCGACGGATCTAGAGAAGGATCATAGGCGTTAACACCTTGCCCTTTCAGCCTTTGCATATAGCGATGGTATCCTGGACCGTAGATCCCAGGGACCCATCGGATATCTATAAGTCGTCGATCTTAAAACTTTACTTAGGCAGGAGAGTGATTCGACTACATCCCAAAAGTCCTGAAGACATTGGGACCATCCATGTTGGAGGACAGGTGGCAAAGATCTGACCATTTCGCATATCGGGGATTCATGAGTTTGGAGTTGGAAGACCAGGCTCTTGGAGTTGCGAGATCGCAATGGGATCCTAGACCATAGATCCGAGGGACCCATCAGAGATATATAATTCGTCGATCTTAATTCTTTACTTAGGTGGGAGAGTGAACTCGACTATGTCCCAAAAGTCCTGAAGACATCAGGACCGTCCATGTTGGAGGACAGGTGGCAGAGATCCGACCATTTCGTGTATCGGGGATTTGCGAGTTCAGAGTTGGAAGACCAGACTCTTGGTGTCACGAACTCCCGATTCATGAGATAGTGATGTGATCTAAGTCGTTGATCAAAGGGGAAGGACAACCATGGGATTTGACCATTTCACGTATCGGGGATTCATGAGTTCGAAATTGAAAGACCAGACTCTTGGAGTCACGAAGTCCCGAGTCGCGAGATAGCGATGTGATCTGGGCCGTTGATCAAAGAGGAAGGACAGTCGTGGGATCTGACCATTTCTCGTATCAGGGGTTCATGACTTCGGAGGTGAAAGACCAAACCCTTGGAGTCGCAAAGTCCCAAATAGAGAGAAGTAGGAGAAACCATTGAGTCAGGACCTCCTCGCCATATCGCATATCAAGGTCTCGGAGGTTGAGGGGAATTATCTTCGACTATAGAAGTCCCGAGATTGCGAGTTGCGAGAGCTTGTGCAACACATGGCACGTCCACTTGGTGGGACCCATGTGGTTGACAGGTGGTGTGACGATAAGATGCCCAGAGAGAGGGAGAGGTGGAGACAGGTGGTGGACACATGTCATTTGAAACGGGAGTCAAAATCCTGTTGAATTCTCATACTTCAGGTTCTCATGAGAAAGGAGCACAAAGGCCCAACAACTCAAGTCGTGAAGTTGCGAGTCCCGAGAATCCCGGAAGGAGTCAAACCTTCTCTGCCTTTCATGTCTTGGGGTTTTGTAAAAGAAGGACCCTGAGGTTCAACCTTTCAACTCATGAACTTGTGAGTTGCAAGAAAGGATAGTAGTTAGCCCTAGCTGGTGGTCACGTGTGGAGAGCACTAATAAGGAGAGGCCATACCATATCGAAATCTCGGGTATCGATGATTGGTGAAGAAAATTCGAGGGTCTTTGACTCACGACTCGCGAGGTCGCGAGTTGTCAAAGGAGCTCAAATTTAGGCATGTGTGTGGTCCTATCGAGATAGGGACTAAATAAAGGGAGCTAGTGCTTTATCATTAAGAGGCATGTAGATCTAGACGACCAGAATCTATGCGCCCATATCTACGGCCAGGATCTCATTCCAGAGCCCCCTCACCATTCTACCTTTAAGATTGGACTCACTTGTATCTCTGAGTCACGAAACATGAAAAGGTGCATGGTTTGTTTGGCCTGTGGTCCTAACCCACGATCACAGGGAGGTAAATAGGGGAGGACTAGCCTGCACTAGGCCCCCATAGGACTTCGGGGGTTCTGTCCCTTGAGGAAAAGCGAAAGTTTTATTATGCCGTAGTGGGTTTTTTATAGGCTTATTATCTGAAATTATCTATTTTTCAAGCCATTGAGTACTTTTTCTGAGGATCTTATATGCTATATTGATATTTTGTTCTTAACATATCGTATCAGAGCTCAAGGTCTTGGGGTTTCGCTGCTACATTTGAGACACCTTGGCATTTTCGCTATAACTTTTTTTCTAAAATGTTTCAGAAGGAACGAATTGGAATATATTTAGTATATGGATCAATGTATGTTGGGTTCAAAATTATGCTCTTGAGGCCTTATACTTTCATAGATAAAACCTATACACGATAGGACTTTGGAATCATCCTGAACTGAGCCTTTGTGGAATTTTCACTATAAAACATTTTCTGTAATGTTTCAGACCCTAAAATCCAGAGGCTATTTACAGAAATTAGTAATGTATCTTCGGAAAAAGGTTCAGCTTCTAGGTCATCTTAAATTTGTAGATACACCCTTTGTAAGACAGGGTATATGACTTGTCCTATTGACTAGTCTCAAGAAGGTGTTCCAAGTAAAACAATCATAACTTCTTCCTAGAGTATCCAAATTGCATGGGACTGGTTTCATTGGATCGTGGACAGTCTGTAGTATCTCTGGTGAGAGTTTCAGAATTTTATATCAATCATTTTGTCTGAGGAACACTATACAAGTGAGATCTGCTGGAAAAGACAAAAATCGGCAAGTTGTGGGGAAGTTACCGTAAATTCCACTTGGCACATCCAATTTTGATCAGACCTGTGGAATTGCAGAGAAGAAATATCAGAGAAATACATAAAAGAAAGTTTCATACCCAGAAGGGATGAAACTTGGGAGATACAACAGAAGAAATATTGTCTAGCAGAACCACCTGAAAATCAAGGTTCAAAAGTGATATTTGGCCAACATGCCACCCAAAAAGGGAATTTCTACACCAAATAAGCCTCCAGAAAATCCTACTTGGACTCTTGATGAAGGTGAAGAAATG
>ML819993.1:28413-45727 GCA_009831015.1 Picea engelmannii | reverse complement strand
TTTACTCTGTGTTTGAGTGTGTTTAATTATGTTAAAAGAATTTGCTTATGATTTCAGTACGAATCATGTAATCATTCATGTATAAAGGTAAACTAAGAACCATGGGGAAACCTCGGTAGTGAAAGGGTACACTACAATTGTCATCTGGTGCATTGACGAATTTTTCCAGAATAGAAGAACCATTCCTCTACAAAGTGACTCCTTTGTTTTATTGGCACCTTCGGTATTGAAGAAAATGTTAAAGCTACTAGAGCCAAGCTTAACGTACAAACAAAAATATGCCATAAATTTTCTTAGAGGGAAAAATAATGGAAATGAGCTATTGCAGGAATATTTACAAGACCCTACTACAATTTCAGAAGACCTATTCAGAATCCAGGTTAGTTCTTTAAAGAACCCCTATTAAGGAATCAACTGGTTATTTACTAGAGTTACATGTCATGATTCTATGACAACTATTCCCCAGCTAGCCCTATATATCTTATATTTTATAGTTCCTGAGAATGATGTTTTCAATTGGGAAAAGATCACATCGAATGAAATTTCTGCACAATTAGTAAATTTCAGAAGTGATTTTTTTTATATGGCATCTTATCTGGTATTTTCTATCACACATTGTTATATATTTAAAATTTTGAGTGTTGGAAAAAAGATAAACTCGAAATTTGACCCTGTGACTATGTGGTATCAAGCTTTCTAGACAAAAAGATTTATCCATTATTTTTATGAAGTTTATAATGAATTTGTCTCTGAATTTAAGAAATTGCTCTTTGGGGAAGATACTTACAAGATTTCATTGGAATCGTCCATATTTTTGGATAAAAAAGGAATTCTCAAGAAAATGGATAATTACAACATCATGAGGACTTTTTGTTCTCATGAGAAGCCTATATACATCCCTTATTATGTTCCAAACAAGTTGTTTATCATAGAGGTGGTGAGGCGGTATAAGTTCTGGTTTCATGATTTTTATTAAAGAAGGAAAAAATAGTTCATTCCTCTGCCTTGAAAATTTGGTGAAATTATCTTAAGAGTGATTCCCAAAATTGATGAATATGTGTCTTACTTTGACTAGATTAATTTGAATTGTGTAGAGGAAATCAAAGGGTTTGACACTAACAACCTTTTTTTATAATCACGTGGTAGCATTTGGAATCAACCCCACAATGATAAATACACTCATATTTGGAGAAGAAGAGGGTGATAGTCTAGACCCCCTTGTTTAGGGTGTTAATAAATATTTGGGCGACATAGAAACCATTGTGAGCACTAATGAAGGTCATAAGAAAAGAGGGAAACTCTCAAGTGAAAGAAACATCTAGTCACCCATTGTTTATCAAATAAGTCTTTTTCCTAAAGAAAAATACTCAGCCTACAATGACCCAATGAAGAAAAACCCCAAGTAAAAATTCATTTGATGATGGAGAGAGGGATCCTCCTCAAGGAATTCTAGAAAACCCTCATAAATTACAAGTAAAAAGGAAAAGGGTCAATTGTCAACAAGAGGGAGAAAAACAAAACATACATGAAGATGATATTTTTCTTAACAATATGGAATTAGATGTGGATATTGAAAATATTCGGTTTCCAAATGATGAAGAATACACCCAAGAAAATGTACAGTCCACTGCATTAGTTTTTCAATATGAAGTTTTCTTTGATGAATAAACCTTTTCTGTGAAAAATGTTTTATTTGATAAATCTTCAAAGAATTTGACTTTTGAATTAATCTTGAAGAAAAAAAAGGAAAAGTCACGGTCCACCATAGATACTAAAAACATGTTTCCATAAAAATTATATTCAATTCATGGAATCATAGGGGATGCATTGGACATTTCAAAAGTTAATATGGAAGAGGAAAATCGCATACTTAAATAGAGAGTCAAGGAATTGGAAGAAACCCTAATACTCCCACCTATATGGGCTACCCTAGTTGTTGGTGCAAGTTTGATTAGACTAGGGTCCTTCTCAGGTTACCAACAAAAGGTACTGAGTAGTCTAGAGTGTTGGCATTTTCATCTCTTTCGAAGAGAAGAAGTCTCACCCGAAGTGCTGCTGAGACAAATAGATAGGGAAGGGTAGGAAAAATACTTGGGAGGATTCACAGAACCTTCAGGACTCATCCTGATCTTTCACAAGAAATTTTCCTATTGAATAGAGTTGAACCTTATGTATGGAAGAATCAAACCTACTTACATTGTAGAAAAGAACTTAAATATAGAATCACCATGTGGAACTCATAAATCATAAAGAAGTACTGTAATGCGTAAGGAAAACACAAAAATACATAGCATATTTGAAAATTTATATCCTTCTTCATATTATCTCTAGAGTCTTTCTTCATTTACAATCTCAGAAAAACAAAGTAGTGCTTGTTACAAACTCCTGCCTCTAGACTCATATCTCATAGCTCTAACTCTCAAACTGGTATATCGATTACATTACAAACTCATGACTTTTCTTGACTCAATTGATGAGAGCCTCATAGAGAGGGAAAGGTTGGGTTGGGCTTGATCACAATTCATCTGGACTCATAGCTAATCAATCTAACTGACCCAACCAAACAACCAACCAAAAATCCAACCCTTTTACAATAATTTTCAACTGTATATATAAGTTAGGTTGTGTCTTTTGTCCCAGCTTGTACGCTTTCTTGTTCTGTTGTAACTTCTTTTTCTTAGCTAGCGTTGCACTGTCTTTTGCAATTGATTTATGTTGCTCTTTATTTATCCGTTTTCTAGCCTCTTATAAAGCTTGCACAACTCATACTCAGTAAACACTTTCTCGATTCCTTATCCCAAAAATGAAGGGCCCAACAGGCTCTGACCATAACCCTTGACTCATCCTCGAGTCAAGTGCTCGGTTATTTCACAGATTCCTAGAGCACCTGTTGTTTTCCCTTGTCCTCCTTTTCTTCTTCCTTCTGCTCTTACGTTTTTTATTTCTCTTATTTCACCTCTTCAAACGAAGGGCCCAACTCTGGGACTAGCTGCAAGGCCCGCTCCCTCACTCCTTGAAAGTTTCCAACCTTATCCTGCCACTTCCTCACAAGGATTGATGCCTATGCAAAAAAATGTTGGGTCACCTATTTACTACACTCATTAGGCTTGGACTTGACCAACAAGTTCCACTCAAAATCTATTGTTCCATCAAATTGATGAATCTGCATGTACACTGTCTGAATGACATGTCGGAAGTCGCGCAGCTCCTTGTAGTATGATCTCATAACCTTGTTGGCTATGATCTAACAACTAGTCCTTAATGTGTCTATTAATATGGGGTCAATTACAGTTGTGCATCCAACCCTCTTTGTGCTGAATTTATCATACAAGCTAATCTCTCCTTTATTTTTTCCATGCTTACCAGGACCCTGGAATCCTTTCGACACATCCTCTCCTTCAAAGGACAGTCCAGTAAGTTGATGGATATCATGGGCATGGATTGGATACTGCTTATCCAACCAGAGACTTTGGTCATGTGCTCTGTTGATCAGAAATTTAGTGCACCGCACAACCTCACCAGTGGTGTCGAATACTGGTAGGTCTCTAAGGTTCATAATGGTCGAGTTGAACAATTTGAAAAATTCCATTTTGGGCATGAATTTCCTGCCTCCCAATTCGTTTGGAGCCATCTTCTAGAAGGCATTTATGTGCATATGGGGGAACAAAAATGGATCTGTTAGGTCGAGATCGAGGAGCTTGACATGCTCTAGCTTCCCTTTGAGATCGCCCACAACCTCAACTTGGGGGTTGCAGGGCTCGTCTGGTATTGCCTCCTTAGACATGGCACTTCGGCTTCCTTTGGCTCTCGACATTGTGGACTCTGAGTTATCACAACCTCTGCAGTGAGATAAGGACTATGGTCATGACTATGGGTTTCACAATTGCATAGGCTTCTCTCTCTTCATAATTAAAAAATTACTAATCTCTTTTGAAAATGATGGGTGCTATCGTGGATTAGCAGAGGATTATACTTGGCATAGCAGACAAGTTTAGCAATAAATGAATTTCATCATGACTGTATGGATGTAACTTTATCTGATTTGTTCGACGGGATGGTTTAATAGGGTAAATCCTATCAGGTGATTCGGGAATTTACTTGCGTAAGTGGGATAGGGACATGTCTAGTTTTAGACCTTTCTGTTTGACAGGTGGGAATCCCATCACGAATCCCAATGGAATCTTTTTTTATCAAGGATTTATGGCTTAACTGAACTCATACGGGGTACCATAATGACAATAAATGTTGTGACTAGACTTGGTTCGTGTGGCCCATGGACTCAAATCGTATTCAGATTCGTTCTCCCTCCGACCACAAAGGGGGTCTTTGTTAAATTAATTACTGTCATTAATGGTTTATTTTACGCTTCAGATCCTGCACTACTGAGTCATTAGTTATGTATCAAACAACACTTACACAAAAAATTAACTATGTGTCACGACGCAACACTATGCACATTGACTTTATTAACTCAATTTACAAAAAATTCAGAAAACTCAAATCTAACTATTATACATGCTCCTTTGGACTAGAGAAAGATGTCATTTTTCTCAGTTTTGAGACATATAGGGTTTCAGGCAAGCGTCGTTCACCCATCCTGTCCACATCATACCATCCAGTTGTGCAAGTCTGATTTCTCTTGAGGGTCAGATCTCTGAAATTATAAATGGTCCTAACGAATGCATACGCAACTTGTCAGGATGCTTTTGGTACCGACTATCGTAGAGTAGAACCTTTTCTCCTTGTGTAAATACCATGGTTTTAATGTGCTTGTCATGCCAATATTTTTGTCTTTCTTTTTCAACGAACTGATGGAATTCTGCTAGAAATCGTGCCTCCTCGCATTCTTGTAGCTCCATAAGTATTTGTACAGCTAATTCCTCCTTCGACATGTGTGTGATCTATGAAATGTACAAACTTGGAGTGATGAACTCTATAGGGACCACTGCCTCTTTATTGTAAACTAGCTGGAACGATGTGTACCTGTGGAATTTATTTTTGGTTGTCCTGTAAGCCCATAATACCGTTCGAGCTTTGTCATCCCAGTCCTCCCAATTTGCGCAATTTTTTTTTGTCAACCCTCTCTCCAGGATATTGTTGAATGCTTCTACTATTCCATTAGCCTGTGGGTGGTAGGGGTTTATTTTGTGATGTTGGATCAGGAACTCTTTTGTAATTTTTTCTACCATGCTACTAATGAAATGAGCTCCTTGATCACTGGTTAGGCTCCCAGGACATCCAAATCGAGTGATAATATTCTCAAAAATGAACCTGACAGCAGTATCTATCGAACAGTCTTGAACAAATGCTACTTTAGCCCAATGTGTGAGGTATTCAGTTGTAATTATGATGTACCTAGCCTTTGAATTCTTGGTTGTGGGGTTGATTGGTCCAATGAAGTCAACTACCCACTTCTCAAATGCTTGTATATCTTGAACTGGTTGTAGTGGTAATTCATCTCATCGTGATGGCTTACCCACTCTTTGACAAACATCACATGATCTAACATATACCTTTCCATCCTTGAAGAGCATTTTCCACTAGAGTCCATCTTGTAGAAATTTTTGTGAAGTGGTCGTTCCTTCTACATAACCTCCCATAACTCTGATGTGGCATTCCCAGAGTATATCATGTCTTTCATGGTCTAAGAAGCATCTCTTGAGGATACTATATAGTCCCATTTTATACATATGTCCCACGATCAACTGGTAATTTGCTGCTCCAACAACCATGTGGCATTTCTAGGTTGCAGAATATGTTTCTGGGTAGGCCCCTGTACTTAAGAATACTGTTATGTCCTCCAGGTATTCAAGTATGGCCTCAAATCGGAACAAGTATGCATATGGGAGATGATCGTCGACTACTCCGCCACTTTATCCCGACTCTAGTCTGGACAGGTGATCAGGTCCGACGTTGTATCTTCCTAGTTTGACAATAACTTCAAAGGAAAATTCCTGAAATAACAACAACCATCTACAAATTCTCCCTTCCAGCACAAGTTTGTTAACTAGATATTTCAGTGCAGAATGATCAGTAAAGAACTTGAAATGAGAACCTAACAAATAATGTCTAAATTTTTGCAAATAATAAATCATGTCTAGCCCTCCCTTTTTGTCATTGTGTACTTGCTCTTAGCTTATGACAACTTCTATCTTGCAAAGTATATAGGATGATCCATGTCTCCATCTCCAGGTTGCGCTAAGATATCTCCTAAAGAAATTCTTGAAGTATCTACATGGACGTGAAATTCATTCTCCCAGTTTGGGGATATCAAAATTGGTGTTGTGTTGAGCTTCTCCTTGAGCGTCTCAAATTATTTATCACATTTTGGAGTCCATTGGAATGCTTCATCCTTTTTCAGTAAGTTTTCTAGAGGTGCAGTAATGTTGGCATATCTTCGGATGAACCTGCGATAGTACCTTGTGTGTCCTAGCGTGGAGTGCAACTGCTTATAACTCGTGGGTGGTGGCATATTCACAATAACCGAAACTTTGGTTGGGTCTACCAGTACTCCTTCTCGACAGACTATGTGGCCTAACAAATTCCCATGTGGTACACAAAAGATACACTTCCTGAGATTCAATGAAATATGCAATTCTCTACATCTATCAAATATTAGCCGTAATAGTGCTACATGTTCTTTAAGAAAACTATATATCTTTCAATCATCCATATAAACTTCTATAAACTTGTGAATGAACTCTCTAAAGGATTCTATTACAATCCTATAAAATACTGCATGAGAGTTCTTTAAGCCAAATGGCATCACATTGTATGTGAAAGATCCCCATTCTATTATGAATGTGGTCTTCTTATTGTCCTTTTCGGCGATCCTGACCTGGTGGTACCCTGGAAATCCATCTATGAATGAGTATTCTTCCTTCCCCGAAACCTATTCTAGAACCTCATCAGTAAAAATTGTTGGGAAAGGGTCATGCACACAAGAAAAGTTAAGGCTTGTATGGTCCACACAGACCCTAATATCCTTTGTTCCTTTCTTTCTTTGAATAACCATTGGGCTGACCCATTCTGCTTCTTCCACTATGAAAATGAGTCATGCCTCAACCATTTTATCTATCTCATAGGCTTGGATCCTGGTTTCAATTCGATTTTCATTTCTCCCATAACTCCTTTGATTCCCTTTAACTCTGAGAAATTATTTGGGAACAAATCCTCATATTCCCACAACAGGTTTTTTATCTCTTAACTGGTTTTCTCATCCCAGTAGTATCCTACCACAACTATATTAGGTTTCTCTGTGGTCCCTATGTCAACTTTGTGTAATTTTAATGGGTGATTGTAGGACCTATCGGTATGACTGGGTATGGTGTTCTAGATTTCTTTGTTCCCTTATGTCTCTTTGATGGCTCAGTTTCTCAATTCCTCTAAGTCATGTGGGCTTTCTGAATCTCTATTAATATGATAGAATTCTATAGGCTTCTCAGTTGAGGGCAGGTGAAGGTTAGTCTGAAGTTCCCGGATATGCTTTGGACATACCACTTGGTATGATTTTTTATTACTATTATCTGTAAAAAGAAGTTCTTTAATATTTTGTAGGACTACTTCAAGCTCAAGTTACTTAGTTGTAAATGAGAAGTCCTTGCAAAAATGAGTTTCCAACGTATTCTATTCATTGGTCTGTCTTATGTTTCCTCTTGTATGAACCAATATTTTGAGATTGGTCCTATAAAGTGGTGAAACACATGAAACCAAAAATGAAAGGGTATCTTTGCAACTTACTATTGTGTCATGCATTGTTCAATATGTGCTTTAGAATTAGATTCTCCAATGAACAATTGCGCAACTTGGAGATTCGTCTATCTCTCTGATTCCAGCTACTCCTTATTATGAAACCTATACTTGATGGCATGCTTCGCATCATCCCAATTTCTGATAGGGTTTTATGATTGGCCCACCATCTAGCATGGGTGTCCTGGAAGGACACATCTAGTACCGATATTCTTTGATCTTCTACTATCTTTTCTTCCATACTGAGTAGAAAAATATCTAGTTCTAAAGTTCCATCACATACTAGGTGTTCTCTAACTTTGGTCCCAAACCATCTAGATACTTTGATAGTTGCGCATCTTATTGAGAATATTTCATACGAACCTTGTTTCCAACTTTCAAAATCCAATTCTGAATCTTCGTCTACAAAATGTATGCTTCTCCAACTTACTGATCCATCAGCAATGGGATTTATATAATCGTCTCTTGTTCCTATTGTTACGATGTACAATTGATCCAATTCTTCTCCCTCCATATTATTGTTTTTTGGCTCTGTATATATGGGTCCTACATATGGATCCAAAGGTTGAAATACATTGATTCCATCAGCCTCAAAGGTCATGATTTCTTTCTTCAAGTCGATTACTGCATAGTTTTCATAGGCCCAATCAATTCCAAGTAGTGTAGGGTAAGGGTCCTTATCTCCCATGATTTCAATGACTTCAAATTCAGCCACTGTCTTTACTTCTGCAACATCTATTTCCACATTCTTGAGTCTTCCTATGGGGAAGATACAGTATTGGTTTTCCATTCTAAACTAAATTAGGGAATATGTCAGCATAGGTTTTCCTAAGGCTTCCCAGGTCTTCTTAGGCAGAATGTTCACATCAGATCCCAAATCCAACATGAAATCCTTAATCTCAAATTAATCTAACTAGGCTACTAGTCTGAATTCTTTTTTGGTTCATACTTTTCTTCTATGTACCCTCTCAGTACTCTTCTCAGGGAGATTAGCCCTTATTCCTGCTTCTATGTGTTCTTCATTCCCTAATTTTAGGTATAACGCATTGCACAACTTTTCTATTAATTGGTCATTCCCAAGAATGTCGAAGAATAATTGAAACCAAAGGTCAACTACATTCCGAGGTTGCTCAACTTGTCTCAGCAGGACTACAAGGTTTCTGGGTGCAAGGGGTGAAGCAGGGACTTGCGCGATCTTAGGATAAACAATAGGTTGTGGGGTTTTAATCGCATATCAAGGATATACATATGTTGAAATACTTCTATGGCATATTTACAGAACTATTTATGTTTTAGAGGGTCATACATGTCTTATTTAGGTGATGCTTTCTAGATCTGGGGTAGAGTTTCAACATCATCTCTTATATTTGCTCCTCCTCGAGTAACAATATTGAGGTTGGGAAATTTTCCCTTAATAACTCTGTTGATTTCTGAACTGATGAGGTTACTTCCTCGTTTTTGTACCCTATCTTCCCATTTTGCAATTAATTCTAGGCAATCTTCAGTTGCGTTCCTATTGGTTCTGCGGTGAGAACACCATGGACACCTTGGATGAGGATAGTCTCTAGCCATGTGACCTTTCTCATCACAGTTATAAAATCTTCTTGTCCCTCTTCCCTGAGTTCTTCCTCCTTTGAAATCTCCTCTGAATTCACCTCCTCGACCTCTTCCTAGTCCTTTAGGGTTTTCATTCACCCTGAATCTTGTTCGTTCTAACCTGTCTGCAAGTGCATCCAACGCTCTACATTGACTGGTCGTATGCATGGTAGATGCACAAAACTCACAATCTACTATATTTTGTATTGTTGAATATTTCTGCATAATGGGGCATTGTCTTGGACCATGCCCATGGATTCAACAGATTTCACAATACTCAGTTGTTGGTGTTGCTTGGCTTCCTGGAAAAGCATGATAAGGGGTGGGGTTATGGAATGGTAATTTCGCAGCCACTTTCAAAACTCCTCCCATGGGTCCTAGTGAGGGTCCCATAGGATTCTGAGGAGGTCCCATTCCCCTCATTCATGGAAATTCATTCACTAGATGTCCTTATGTATAACATCTGGTGCATCAGACCTGCGGTCGTCCTGGTCTAGGTATCATCAACTCTTGAATCTTTTTTGTAAGCATCGATATCTTCCCTTGTAGTTGTGCCAAGTTCACATCTGTTGGGGGTCTGGTCACTCTCAGGCTCCTAGGGTATCCCTCCATCGCTTCAATCTTCATCGATTGTTCCAAGGCATATGTCAAAGTGGCTATCCACTATTGTGTTAGCGGAATCCAGGTCAAAGGGAGAAATCCTTGAATGTACCATTCCCTTTGATGTTCCTCATGGATTAGATGTGATAACCTCCCTATAGAATATTTAAACTTTTGGCTATATTCCCAAGCTGATTCACCTTCCTGTTGTTGGATCTCACACAACTCAGACAGAGCATGTTTTTCTGACTGAGGTAGTTTGAATTCTACTATGAACCTTGTCCTTACCTGGCCAAGTGTTAATGCATGACCTTGCATTCCTGGCACTCCTGGCTCAATGATCTTCATATACCACTTGAGAGAAAGACATCTTAAGGTATTCTAGAACTCTACCAACTTATTCGCATCCAGGGTCCCTCTGGATCTCCAGATGGCTTCACACAAGAACCAGTGCTACTCAACATCTTCGTCTCCCTTACCCCAAAATTATGGGTATCAGGAAATCGAACCTCCCACATGGCCAACCATTGTTGATCTTATTGTTCTTATCAAAATAAAACCTAACGGTCCTGCTTGCGATCTACCAGGGATCCCAATATCCTCCCTGTACTCGCACTTCCTTGTTATGATTGACTAACTAATTGTACTGAAACATAAATAGTATGAGAAGGTAGTATCGAAGTTACCACTTGTATAGAAGACACTTGGGGTATGGGTGATTCGGGGCTGGCGCCACTAGTTTCAGGGCATTTTTATTTTATCTCAGGGGTCTCATTTTCTTCCACTGGAACGATCTGTTCAGTCGGATTCTTGATCTCTCCTATCACTGGGGCTGAATATTCTCTTTCTTCTTCAAGATTCATGTCAACTTCTTCCTCTCTTAAGTCTACACCTTATCCTTCTCATATAACATCCTAGGGACTTCTTTCTCTCTGTGTTTCTCTCTCACTTAATTTTTGACTGGCTAGTCTTTCCTGTCTTCTCATCTTCCGCAACTCTTCCATCTGTCTTTCCTCTACTTCTCCTGATCCGACTTATTTCCTCAACGTCTTAGACTATCTTGTTTCTTTCTTGATCTTGTCGCACCACCACTTCTCAACTATGGTGGCTCTCTTCACGACTTGCTCATCTCTTGATTTCATTTCTTGTTGTTTCCCCCCCATTTGTCAAAGAAAATTTCCCCTCTCTCAAGCCATGACCCTACCCCAACCTCGTCCTACCCCAAGCGAGGTTGTTTACACTGCCATCTCATTCAGATACATAGTCAGCATGCCCTCTTCCATAAAAAAAAACTTTAATCCATAGGGGGATCACTCTCAGCAGTCTTCCCTTTGCGTATTTCTTGAAAATCACCTCTGCGCACGAAAACGATTGGTGGTTCTCAACTTCAAAATCGATAATATATCCTTCTAATTTGGTGTTGACCCAGAAATAAATCTCCCGCGTGACTGGACAATCTAGCCGATGAAGTGTTGCAATATTTTCGGTGTCCCAATTACATATCCTCTTAACTCATTCTTGGAACCCTGGAGCTTATTGGAGCCTCTTTATCCAGTGGAAAATTTATTACGGGAACTTAACCTAGAAAATCTCATATTGGTCGCTCGATCTTTTTGATTAAAAGACTGCTTCACGAGTGTCTTCCACCGATTTTCCCCTCAAATCCTCTTCTTTCCATATGAAGGCATCATGGTTTCTTTCCCACCATTGGTCAATACTAGATCTATGGATCCACGGAAACATCCTCCCTATAGGTTCCCTTTTAACACAGGTCCCGACAACGGAACCATTTTGTTGGCACAAGTTTGATCAGACCAAGGTCCTTCTCAGGTTACCAACAAAGGGTACCAAGTAGTCTAGAGAGCTGGCATTTTCATCTCCTCTAAAGAGAAGAAGTCTCACCTGAAGCGCTGCTAAGACAAATAGATAGGGAAAGGTAGGGAAAATACTTAGGAGGATTCATAGAACCTTTAGAACTCGTCTTGATCTTATGCGAGACATATTCTTGTTGAATAGAGATGAACCTTATGTATGAAATAATCAGACCTACTTACATTGTAGAAAATCACATAAATACATAATCACCATGTGGAACTCATAAACCATAAATAAGTATTGTAATGCATAAGGAAAACACAGAAAGGCATAGCATATTTAAAAATTTAGATCCTCCTTCATATTATCTCCATAATCTTTCTTCATTTACAATCTCAGAAATACACATTAGTGATTGTTACAAACTCCTGGCTCTAGACTCATATCTCAAAGCTCTAACTCTCAAATTGGTATATCAATTACATTACAGACTCAATACTTTTCTTGACTCAACTGATGACATCCTCACAGAGAGGGAAAGGTTAGGCTGGGCTTGATGACAATTCAGCTAGACTCATAGCTAATCAATCCGACTGACCCAACCAAAAACCCAACCCTTTTACAATCATGTTCAACCCTATATATAAGTTAGGTTGTGCCTTTTGTCCTGGCTTGCATTCTTTCTTGTTATGTGTTAATCGCTTTTTCTTAGCTGGTGTTGTGTTGTCTTTCACAACTGATTTTTGTTGCTCTTTATTTCTTTGTTGTCTAGCCTCTTCTGAAGCTTGCGCAACTCATACTCAGTCAAAACTTGCTCAATTCCTTATCCCAAAAATGAAGGGCCTAACACCAATCGCCATGTTACAACCTGATAGAACCCTTCAAGGAGATCCAAAATCAGATTTGAGAGTAAAAGGAATTTCAAGCTTAATCATTACTACTTGACACTTTGTTGAAAATAATATAAAGAAAATAATGTCGCTCATTTTAGATTTATGGGACTTGGCAAAATGTTTTTCTACTCTCGGGCTTAGAATTCAAAACACTAAATAATAATTAAATGTAGATTTAAATAATGATAAAGGATTCTTCACAGATGGGGTTGCTATGTTTGTAATGGAAGTATCAGCAATGACATACCATATAAGAAAACATGAATATTTTCCCTCCAGGAAGATTTCCCCTCCCAGATCTATATAAAACAATTAAATGCATGTTGGATTGAAAGAATCAATACATTAAAGGGGTTTTTAAATCAATTAAAAGAAATATCATGTAAAAATATAGAGGATTACTCAAAGATTATTGGTTTGGATATTGTGGGCTCCATTATTGATGTTTCAGATCCAAACTTAATCTCAAATTCAACGATCATGAGCAGAGAGAAATTTGAAGAGCAAGTTGAAAATTTGAAGAAATCATCAACCAAAAACTTTGATAGTATGATTGAGTATACTTATGATGGCATTGATAATTGTCTTATTGAGTATACAAATAAAAATGAAGACATTGAGACTATATTGCAAAATTTATCTATTGACCATAGGGAAATTGAGAGTGAATTTTTAAGTATCAAAGTAAAGAAAGAAGTAATTGTTGCACCATTAAGGGAATATATTCAAGAATGGTTTAACAAGGCTATAACTAAAATTGTTGAATTTCCAATGGAAGTGGTTACAACCGGCCACATAACCACAACATCCAAAGATATAAAAGGTGCATCGACAAGAAAATTAAAGAGAGAGATTCCATCACAATAAGTCCATACTGATTACATACCTTCTTCCTTATCATATTTCGTACATTTATATTTATTCTTTCATTGGAAAAGTGTAACCGAATTTTGATAACTTCCTCCTTGTCTTGTTTCCAGATCTTGTTGATCGTGCTTGACTCCATGTTATTCTCTTCATATTATTTCTTGTAAATATTTTCATGGTCCACGGGAGCACCAATCCCAATATATTAATGGACGAAATCCTTTTAATTTCAAGTATTTTAACATACAATATCATTTTTGAGAAATCACAGAGAAATAATTCGGGATCGGTTTTGATTGTATTTTATAACTCTGAGTTTTGAGTATAGAATATTTGAAGTCAATCTTCATAACGTTCTTTTGATCTTAATAAGTAGTACTCTTTCAAAGTTCTCTTGTTCCATTGGACCATTCCTTTTATTTGAATGTGATCATAATTTTTATTAAACTGTGATGGATGTGAGGATTTTATCATTTTCTATATTGTGTGGTGTTTGAGGTTCCTGGTCCACCTCTCAGGAATTCTCCATATATCTATCTTTAATTTTTCAATATTTTTAAATTTTATTAAGACATAAAGAGTTGGATTCAGTCATTTGACAATATCCCATATTACTTTTATTACAAAATATTCAAAGAAAATCATAATCCAAAGAGGAGTACCACAACTTTAAAAATGTAGGGGGGATTCATATCCTCGTGAGTTTCCCATTTCGGTCTTGATAGATTCAAATGTCAGCAAATTGATGAAGTTATGTCTAACTCCTATGATGTATCGAAGGAGTTAATGTGAAGTCCTTTGATTCGTCAAAGGAGTTGACGAGAAGACTTATATGGGGATTTTGTAGATTGGAGAAGTAGGATCTAAATTCTTCGTAGTTAATCAGGGTTTCAAGTTTCAACTCTATCGATGGGTTCACAATGATTCTCGGTGCAAATTTCAATCCAATATTGAATAAATACTTTCTACTTAGGAAAAACGATCTGGTATATATTCCTTGAAATCAAAGAATTAGATACCAAAGATATAAATCTTGTGAGTAGGGTCAGGGAAAAGGTTGTTTTGGTAGGAAGGTTCTCGGGGAGGCTGTCGATCCACTAGGTTTTATCCAACAATTTGTTTGCAAATTATTTAGTGGATATCCTTAGTGTTGTTGGATTCTCTCGGAAATGATTAGGATTGTATAAACATGTAAGCTGTGGATATGGGGCATGTTTTATATATGGATATAAGTGAGGAAACCTCACCGTGAGAGCCATTGGGAATCTTAGAGTGAAAATAGGACCAGAATAAAAACTAACCCTAACACAAAAACCCTAACCTTGAGAAGAGAGAACCAAACAGGAAAAGGGACTAGTACCTGGAATCCTACCAACATGTTGAAGGTTGTGAGAGGTTGATGAAGAGAAAATAAAGTCTCGACGTGATCTCATTGGGTAACTATATTCATCTCCTTGATGCTTAGTAAAACAATAAAATATGGGAAATGAAATCCTATTTATAGGATTTTGGTAACTTGTGCATTAAATGTGGGTAGTGTTAATACTGAGAGGGGGGTGAATCGATATCAAGTAAAATTTAAAAACATTTTCAAATTATACTTAAACCATTCAATTATATCCAATACTTAATGTGAAGTCCTTGATATTTCTTCTCAATACCATATCAATTTCAACATCTAAATCATTCTATAAAAAGCATTATAGAGAAAATGGTAAGATGACCTGTAAATAACATACCTTAGAACGCATCACCAAAATACTTCATCCTCCCTTGAAATCCGGCCTTCTTTACTTCTGATTTCCTCTTAAATTAGACTTATGTACCAAATGAATGTATAATGATATGTATTTATACCATTTATGTCACTTCCTTTTAACATTAGGGCTGACCTAACACTTTCTTATTGTGTAATTATTTTCTTTAATTATCTTCAGGGCCTACATGTACTTCCTTCTTCAATTCACTTTGTCATCTTCAAAAATTAATTTCTCCCCAACCATGATGATCCACGTGACGTGCCACCTACCACCAGAAACAACATGATGTATACTATCCATCCAGGGTTTTTTTTTCTTCATGTACATTGTCCTTCATGTCCAAATACCTTCATCAATATTGCGGTCCAAAACCAATGACTAGGGTTGGCATCAATGGCAACAACCAATCTTCCAACAATCTCCCCATTTTTCATTTATGGCAACACTCATGTTCCCCCTATCATCAGGATCCCAATTTCTCTCCCCCTTTAACATCAATGGAAAAGGGTAGGGCTTCTCCCCTTGATTTTAATGGAAAAAGGTAACTCTCTTCTTTGGGGTTGCTCCCCCTGAACATGTGGCGCTCAATAATACTTCATCCTTATTTTCGGTCTTTAGGACTTTTTCTTCCTTGGAATCCTTTTGTGTGGATTATGTCTTCTCTCTCTTCTTCATGTCTAGGATGTATATGTTGTTCGGTCTTCTTGTTGCAAATGAAACCAATCTTCTTGAGTTATTTCCTCTAATTTTTCATTTTTGGGAGTCAAACGTCAGAGTGTATCCTTGATCACACATTTTACTAACACTGAGTAGATTATGCTTCAAGTATTCAACCAATAGGACATTCGTTTCTTTTACATTCTTTCTTCCAATCTCTACTACACCTTCTCCAAGTATTTTGGCAGATGAGTCATCTCCAAATGCAGCATTGCCACCCTTTCTCTTCACGCTGATGAATTTGTCTTGATCCCCAATCATGTGTGAAGAACATCCACTTTCTATGTACCATTCATATTCTTCTTTACATTCTTCAGTGGTTAATGCTATTCGACAATCTTCATTGTTTGGAATCTCTTCCCTTCTCCATATTGTGGTTGGCATAGGGACATCTACATTCATATATCTGCAATCTCGTGCTTTGTGACCAAGATAATTACATTTGTAGCATACAATATTTTTTTCCATCAATGGGGAAAATGAATTATAACTTTTGTTGACAAATCCATGATTATTTCCATATATTCTATTTACACCATTCATGTTTATTGCATATTTGTTCCTTTCATTGACTCTGCAATTAATTGCCTTGTGTCCAAAATTTTTGCAAGTATAACAATGACCAAGAAATAAATTTTTATACCTTGGAGTAGGTGGCCTTCTTTGTGATGTAGTCCATCTAGGTTCATGATATACTCTTCTATAGTTTCCTTCATACTTATTGAATATTTTTTGATTCCTGAAGGTAGGAGGTCTTCTTGGATATTCATCTCTTTTGTAATCATTCCTTCTTTCTGATATCCTAGTCCACTTCTCATCAACTTTCTGTGTAGCTCTTTATTCAACCTTCTTGTTGGTATTTGCATCTTATTTGTATGAAGTTTCACCCATGCATCCAAGATGTGTTAAGTATTTTGGTAGTTGAGAGTTTCTTAAGCTCTTCCTCAATGAGACAACTTCTTGTTCAATTTTCTCACAATCTTCTTCTTTCTTCATCATTTGGACATTCCTTACTTCTCCTTTTCTTCGAGTAGAGTTTTCAAGGAAATGTTTTCTTCTCTTAGTTTCTCAAAGTCTTCTAATTGTTTCTTCAAGCTTACAATTGTATTTTCACAACTACCCAATTCACTTCTTAGTTTTCTATGTGTGTCTTTGAGCTTGCCATTTTCAATTTCAACATGCTTGAATTTTTTAATATTCTCATCTTCTTGTTGAATAATTTTTTCTTCATGATTTTCTTCTTATTAATTGGAATTTTCTTCTTCAGTTTCATCTCTTTCAATCCTTGGATGAGGAAATTCAAATTCAACATGTCCT
>ML819992.1:72467-84137 GCA_009831015.1 Picea engelmannii | reverse complement strand
TCCAAGATAAACAGGTATACCAAAACCACAATATGATGAGATGGCATGCTCCATGACCATCAAATGTGCAACCAAAGGGTGATCAACAACGCAAGCATAAGTGAGAAGACCACAAAACCAACAAGCATAATCATCCAACTAAGGAGAAGTGAGATCCCCCAACCAAAGACCTCTATCAAATGATCTAATGCCAAGTAGAGAAAAGGACTCCATGAACATGTATCCCCCAAAGTCGATCTAATCCTCCATGTATCCCCCAAATTCGCTCTAATCTTCGCCATGCTTCTGGATTCAATCAAATTCTTGGGTCTTAACAGTGTTAGCTCGCTGCAAATAATGGGTTTTAATCCTAAAATATACAATTTTAGCAATTGATCCTCTATAGGGTCCAAAATCTAATAGCTAGGACTTCCCATTCAGGGGTATATTCATTAACTGTCCATGTTTGGTGTAAATAAGTGAACCTGGGAAAGGTATCATCTTCTTCATCATCGTGAAATCTCCTAAGAAGATCTTCTATGACCACCAAGTGAACCAATCATAAGCATCACCTTCTAAGTAGAAGGATGCCATTGATATTTTTTCTAGATCACTAGCATGTGGGTTCATAGCGAAAATCCCTTCAATTTTATTAACCTACATGATAGTTTTTCTATCATCTAGTCCATCTCATTTAGGTATATCGATTTTGATTTTATCTGGAGAACCCATGTTATCTTGATATCTTTGGTAACTGGTGTTTAATGAATTTGGACTTGTTGATGGTGTTTGATGGGCTAAGGGTTATGCAAATAACGCATCTACCCTATTAGTTAGTTGGTCAATCCTTTCATTATGATCAAGTATCCTCGACGTTTCATCCTTGTCATCGTTTCTCATTCTTATTAGGGCTTGCCATCGTTTCTTAAAATACTCCAATAGCTTATCAATTCTCTCCTCGACTCTGTCGATTCTTCCCCCAACTTTTTTGGTCATTTTTCAACATTACCGAAGCAATGTCTTAAGTTGTTGACTTCATCTCTAAATTGGTTAACATCTGCATGTAATTCATCATTGCCATCTTGCAATTAGCATTTTTCTTTGTAGACTCCAATCTTTAAATCTTTATATTATTTTATATAAAGTGACTTTAGAAGCCAAGATAGAACTTTAATAAAGTGACTTTATAACCGAAGCTGACCTTACCATATAATTTCCAAGGTAAAAAAAATTTAGGGCGAGCAATATCCAGCATGCTACGCAGCATTGAATGCTACGGCAGGTGGATTATAAGTCGTCGGATCTGAAAGCTGTGGCAGGTGGATTATAAGTCATCGGATCTGAAAGCACAAACTGCTACGCACCATTGAATGTTGCGGCAGGTGGATTATAAGTCGTCGGACCCGAATTGCTTTCAGATCCGACGGCTTATAATCCACCTACCGCAGCTTTCAGATCTGACGGCTTATAATCCACCTATCGCAGCATTCAATGTTGCGTAGCATGCTGGATATTGGCCGCCAAATTTTAGGGAAGTGCAACCTTACGGAAAACAAACATTTGGATTTTTAAAAAGGCGATTGTACGATGTATGGTACGGAAAAGGCACATGCAATTATATTGAACGACGGTGTAAGGAATAAGCAGTAAATATACGAACGAGTAAATTACGGCTTGTCCAGGCGCGTAGAGTGATTGTTTTTCCATTGGCAATTGTATAACTGCATGACAGCGAATGGTACGACATACAAAAGTATGAACAAAGTTAATTGTTGGCAATACGGCAGCAAAACACAATGGCCGGTACAATGGATAATGTATGGAGCAGTACGGTGGCAAAAAAGCGGATGGTACAAAATAGACCTGTAAAACAGATTTCAACAACAACCATACGAATTGCTAATTAACTGATATGAATGGACAACAACCACTGAAGGTCGTGTACAACATGTACAATCTAGTTGGCAAGTATGGATTTAACACACAAAATTAGCAAAGAGTTGGCACTTATAGCAAAAGAAGTGAAAACTAAAATTGATTAGTATGGATTTAACACAAAAAATTAGCAAAGAGTTGGCATTTATAGCAAAAGAAGTGAAAGCTAAAATTGATTTTAAGTTTCAATTGGATATACCAAGAAATATAAATATTAAATGTATAAAGTGATAAATAATTATTACAATGATCATTCACAAAGTACTTATATACATCGATCAGTCACAAAGAAAAGTAAAAGGTGTTTCTTTTTACCTCTCATTATCTACTTATTATTTTTACTATTTATTATCATTATTATAATTTATTGTGAAAGCCAATTTGAGGCCAAATACCCACAGATCAAATAGGGTCCAAAAAAGATATGGCCAAAGGCCGAGATTTGACTTGGCTCTCATAAAAGGCATGACCAAAGGCCAGGATCTTCTGTTGCTCCTGCCTCTTTAGTGCTTGCTTGTGCCTTTGTCACCTTTGTTCCTGTAAGCTCCGGGTCTTGGAACAGGTCACTTCTCGCTCATTGGATTGCAATAAAGAAGGTGGCATGTTTCAATCGTCGTCAAGAATAGGTCAAATTGCCCACATCTGCCGAAGGTTTGAACCCAAACCCTATTTAATTAATTCATCAACTCCCTATTTCGATTTCCTCATAAATCGATATCCCACGGTGATGAGTTCGATTCCAACAGTCAATCACGTGAATATGGGGTGGCTGGACTGAAACAACAGCTATTCATTCACCACTATTAAACTGCTCATGTGACTACACTTCACAATATAAGGGGAGGTGAGTTGTGAGTATATTTATGTCTAATCCAAGGAAGGAGTATTGGGGAACTATGAAAAGAATTTTGAGGTCTTGTTGACCACCTATCCAACTAGGGGGTCAACTCCATGTGCCATGAAGAGATGCATCATCAGATGCTCATTTGTCGAAGATTATTTGGTTCTACAGGGCATTTTTTGCCACCAACACTTCTTTTTGTAAACGGAATTTTCGCACCCCTCCGTGGGTCAATAATGTAATAGGTCTGCATGGGTCATATTTAGGTCAGTTACCTTGGGATGGGTTCATTGGGAGAGTTCCTTTCACCGAGGGGTTTTTATCCTCAAGTTATCAATTGGGCTTTTCAGCCTTATTGATTTCCCTTAAGTTTTTCCCTCACACTTGCAATAATTCCTCCAAAGTGGTGAAGGGCGTTCTAATGGGCTTATCCTCTGGTAACTATTGTTTAGGGATGATGTAAATGACCATGTATGACATCTCAGAAAGTTTCGCGGAATTCCGACGAGTCTAGATTAGTTATTTTTTTAATTAATTAAATTATTTTTGAGCAAAAATTGTAAAAACTAGGTCCTTGGACTTTTGATAGGGGTATTTGTGCTCAAAGGAAATGGAATGTGACCCCCTACACCCTTGGACCAACAACTTTTGCTATGTGTTTGTCCACCATGAGTCTTAGTCAGTCAAAAACAGCAATTTTAATTGCTAGGTCATGACATAGCAAAAATGTATTTTTTGTAATAATGAGTTAAAAGGGTGATGTAAAGATGGAAAAAGACAAGAGAGATGTTTCCTAACCTAAACCTACCCAACCCAACGTTTTCCAACCTTTATAACCCCTCATTCACTTCACTCACTTAAACCCTTGCGCCCCCCTAGGGGAAGTTACGCCCCCCCTCATGGGAAAACTCTAGAAAATCATTTTTTAATGAGTTGGGACCCCCTCCATCAATTAGCACGCTTTCCCTAGCCCTTCACATCACCCTTTGCTTGATCCCCACACCTCACAACTCATCCACCTCATCAATCCATGTCTCAAACCCTAGATGGTGTGCCCCCCTCCTTGGGATCTCATCTTGTGCTTGGTGGTGGACACTTGGCATTGATCCAAGAAAGCTAGGTTTGCCTCTCCAAGTATAAATAGATCCCTCTCCTCACTCCCTCCTCACCATATCTTGAGATATTGTTATGCTACTTGATTTTCACCACTCTCTCTCTCTTTCTTGTCCATCTTTCATCCATTCTTTGGCTCTTTAGGGTTTTTGGAGCAAGTATTTCTCCAAGATCTATTGTTGAGTAATAAAGAGAAACTTTGGAGTATATTGGAAGAGCAATGAGTATTNCATGAGGTAATATTGTGAATTTGGCATTATGGTTGCATAGAGTAGATTCTTGGGTAAAGTGTTTTACTTGGGTAGATTATACAACGAGTATTCTTGTTGATCTATATATGTGGGTTTGCTAATAGGGTGCAAGTATTTCATTGTGTTAGCATATTCAGCCATATTATCTTCTTGTATGCATCATATCTTGTCAAGTTTTGCAGGTTTGCTTCTAAGGTTTTGTTGGGATTGCCTCAAGGAAGAGTCCTCCCTCAAAGCTCATTCAAACTCCTTCTTTTCTCCTTTACTCATTCTTTTCTTACTGTCCATTTCACATAATATTTCAGCTAGCTTAACATCATAGATTGGTCATCTTAATCTACTTTTTTCATAAAAAAATTATGTGAAAATTTTATGCCCTAAAAACAGAAATTTTTCTTCATCTATATTGTTGTGTGTAGTTTTTCCAGCAAGCATAGCTTGCTGGTTTTTGCAGGTTCTTATCAGGTTGAGGGGGTTATGTTGCCCAAAATCAGCCACACAACACTCCAAGACCCTTCTCTTCAAGTGGGTAACAAATCTCAACCTTCCTCTCTTTTCTAGCCTTTTTGTGCATAGATCTACTCATTTTTAGTCATTTTTAGTGGCTCATAGCTTGGGAGGGGAATTGGTACGGCCTACCTCCCACGTGTGAGCTTAGGGTTAGATCTTGTTTCAAGTTTTTCATCTCAAAGTTGTTTTCCTAAGCTAGGACATGGGGTTTAGCAAGTATTTTGTGGATAGTTGTTATTGCTTGCTCTCTTTTCCCAACCTCTTTGGCACAATAAAGGTAGGTTTGCCTCCACCTTGTGCCATTGAGTGGTTTGTCTTGCTTTTCTATTTCTCTTTCAAGCTTTTCATATCTTAATAATTGCCTACACCTTGGGAGAGACATCCCCAAAATCACAAGGCTAGGATAAATAATGTGTTAATGATTTCTTAATGCTTTGATGGTTAAAATATTCTAGATCTAGATCTCATTCACACATTAATCTTTAGCCTAGGCCCTTGGGGCACAAATTACTTGCATGTTCTAAGCTATCTCAAGATCTATTTTATTTTACATGCTCTAATCCAACACTAAATGGTTGAATGCATTGATGGTTTAATTAGTGGCTTTCTCTTTCATGTTATTTCACACTCAAGGCCATTTGCCATCACTTAAGATAATGTGTTGTTGGATATGTTGATAGTGTAGGCACACATCTAAATTTTCAAGCTTTCTCTTTCACACTTAATACATGCTCTCTTAATGCTTTAACAATCATAAGATAAGTGGTAATAAGCTTGAGTTTCTCTCTTCTTCTTTGGCAAGTTGTTCTTGTCCTTGTTCATTAGCATTCTTTACAAGCTTTTCATGTTGTGGCTTAACTAATGGTAATGCATTAAGCTTTATTTTAGCTCCATCTTTACATGATTTACATGTGTTAATGTGCTTAACTCTCATGCTTAACAACACATCTTTATAAGTTGCATAAAGTTTCGGTTTTCACATTAAATCACCATTTTAAGGCAACTTAAAGTCATTAAAACACTCTCTAATACATCTAAAAACTCAACCAATTGATATATATACTTAATAGACTTAATAGGGTACCTAAAACCACCATCTTCGCCATCTAAAACGGGGATTGAGGAAGGGAACAGAAGGTGCTAGGCCGGGGACGGTCTCATGGCGCGCGACATCCTTTCCGGGAGTACTCGGTTCATTAGGGTTGACCTGTGAATCTAGGGTAGGCCTCGTTGCCTAACTTCTTGAGCATCCAGCAGCCATTTGGTAATTGGGGGAGGAGGCTTTTGGTCAAACACTTAGTTAGGGTAATTAAAATGTTTTAAATCTTAAAACCCTTAACTCACTAAGCAATTAACAATCTTGGTTAAAATTGATATATCTTAAGGCTCGACACTTGTAACTTAATCTTCCAATCTCATTTACAAGTAATGCTTTGTGGGTAATTAATTAAGTGTCCTATTCATTGTGGAACACTTGTGTTTAAAGCTTCTAAATCTTCTAAGTATCCTTGTGGTTTTTGAGTGTTGATGTTGCCATTGAGGAGCAGTCCAATAGAGTAAGTGCTATTGGGGCATGCTTAGGCTTAATGTGTTGATGATGCTCACGTCTTAATTGGATCTACTTTCTTGCACATTTAAACACACATGGTTAGCTTGTTCTATTGTAAATTGTATCTCATTGTAATATTGTGTAACTAGCATTCTTCATTTGTAAGTATCTAACCTTTGTAATCTTACTTGTAATTAAACACCCTTACATTTAGTTGACCCCTTGCCCAACTGTAGGCACTAGTCTTAGTTGACCTAGGGAAAGGCTTGCTTGACATAGAAACTCTTGCATCTTGCATTGCTGCCTTTGCATCATAGGTTAGACTCCCCCCAAACCTTAACTAATTAAAATCAACTCCTAGAACTTAAACTCTAAATCTTATCTAGAAACTAGGGTCTACCCCCCTTTGCTTCCCTAGGAGTAAGCCTAGACAGAAGAGGTTCAAGCCAAAGTGACAGCATGGGCTTTGAACCTAGGCATTGTGCCTCCAAGGACACACTAAGTGAGCAGGACTTGGCTCACGTTTGCAAGTGTGTATAAGGACGGCAACAGGTCTCTAATACAATGAAATGAACAATAATTCATCTACTGAATATCCAACATAAGAAGGATCATAAATTGAAATACATAGAAGATAGAGGGTTGTTGTTGTTGTTATTATTATTATTGAATAATTTTTTCTTCGAAGAAATAGCTTTATAAGGAATATCTCCCATCTTCCCTAAAATTTTCAAATGGATGGCAAGCCAATTGCCAACCATAAAGGCAATTGGTAACCCTGGAGGACCAGACAAAAATAGATAACAAAACCTACATGGACTTTGCAAGCATCTTACCAATCGATCGAACCTTGGGGGCTCAATGTATTACAATACATATATTGCTTAAATAAGAAATCATATTAGTAGAGAATACACTAATGTAAACCTTTGTAGATGCTACTCAGAGATGCAGCTAACATGTTTTGAAATTTAAATCAAATTCACAATACGTTAACATATAAATCAGTGCACTGTTTATTTTTATGTCATTTTTTGCAATTTGATATTCTGTTTTCTGTAACAAAATTAGAATATAGGTAAAATCAAACAATATTATGGTTTGTTTGATCCCAAAAAATTTATCAAAATTTATATTCAATGTCTAGTAAGTTGGAGTTAACAAGACATAGCATTCTCCAAGTTAAAATGATATGTGCAAATATATAATTGATTGAAATATATTTTTCTTAAAAGAGCACTCTATGACATACTCACAAAAAACAAAACAAAAAGTGAAAATTGATTGCAACTATCCAAAATTACTCTAACTACATTAAAAACGTATGAAAAGATTTTAATACTTTCAAGATTACCAATCCTCTCTCTAAGATATCAATAATCATATGAATGAAAACAACTCTACAAGCTTTTTTCCAAATTGTACAGCATCAGTAGAAGTGGAACCTAAATTTCACTCAAAAAGGGAACCAAAACCTAATAGGACACTTACTATCTCTAGCTTGAACCCAAAACCTTCAATCATTGACTATTTAGCCAAGTATAGAACCTAGTGGAAAATACCAAATCGGATAACCTCGCATTCATCCTCCTATTTTATCTATCTACTATCTAGTCAATAATAGAAAATATTAAAGAGTTAAAAATACTAAGCACAAACAGTTAACATAGCAGTGTTTACTAACAGTAAATATAGCATCGTTTACTAACATTATTGTATCTATCTACTATCTAGTCAATAATAGAAAATATTAAGGAGCTAAAAATACTAAGCACAAACAGTTAACATAGCAGTGTTTACTAACAGTAAATATAGCATTGTTTACTAACATTATTGTATCTATCTAGTATCTAGTCAATAATAGAAAATATTAAAGAGTTAAAAATACTAAGCACAAACAGTTAACATAGCAGTGTTTACTAACAGTAAACATAGCATTGTTTACTAACATTGGTAGCTTACCAATTAAGTTACAGCCTTGAGCACTTAGATATGCAAACTTCTCCTGTAAGAAGAGGAAACGTAAGGTCCATATTTTTTTGGAAAAATAGTAAATATTAAATAGATTTCAAAATAGAAGTAAATGCGGTAGTAAATTTTAAACAATCTACTTTATGAAAAACAACTTAAAATAACATACATGGTCTAAGGAGGAAATAACATGGTATCGCTTGGGAGAATTTGATGAAGGATCGGCGTCGAGACAAAGATCCGCTCCATTTGATTTTAGGGTGCCATGCAGCTCATCAAACTGTTCAAGAGCAACAAGGTTGCGAGAGAGACATACTATGAGTCCTTCGAATGCCATTTTCCACCAAGCCTTGAAAGCAACAGTAGTACCTGCCCGTAAAACCTACAATTTTATAAAGGCTTCCTTATTGTCAATGACGTTTAGAAAAACTAAAGCATGCCTGAATTTTCACATTGCAAAATATTTTCAATTTTTCATCCATCGGAGAGCAGTGATTCAACAACTACAGAGGACATTAAATAGTGGGATTTTGATATCATAACATCTTCCACGGCATGAAATATAACACAACTAAATAGCTGATCTTATTCTGAGATCACATTTCAGTATTATATATTTCCCAGCTGTTATATGGGCAGACATTCAAAGCTTAAATTGCATCGTTTCACTTCTATCTCAATGAAAAGGTCTGCTTACTGCTATGTGCTCACAACATTTAGTTTGCCCAACATTCTGCAGGGATCTAGTCCAGTTACCTTGGTTCAAACATAATAATTGATAATCATATTCATTATATAAGCTGTAAGACTTACATGGCTGCTGATTTATAGGACCCTCCATTTCATCTCTAAAACCATACCAAATCTGGGGACTGCTGCACTCTATAATGACAGACATATCTTAAAACAATCAACTAGCTCTGTAAGGAACTGTTGATATCTCAAGGTATCTCGTCAGAAATTGGACAAGGCATTAATAATTAACGAAGTTGTGTATAGGGAAAATTTTAGGGGCTATATATTGCCCATGGGTTCCATGCTTTTTCCAAAAAACAATCGCCAATTTCCATTTTTTCTAAAAGTGATTCGCCCAAATTCTATGGAATAAAATTATTTTACTTTAAAAATAGCCCAAATTTTAAAGAAAATATATAAAATCCTTAGAAATTTGAATATTTTTACAAAAATATTGCCAAACATTTTATAGTTTGCATATTAAGGACTAGTAAGATTCGTCAAGGTTTATACATTCTGAAATAAATTTCCATCCTTAAAATTATCCCTTGTGTATATTATAAACTCCATCGACAACCTCAAATGGAGGAAATTTCATAACAAATAGAAGCAGCAGCAATAAAATGATAAGATTTATTTTGGTTCAAGTCCGGAGCATATATTTTATCAAACTAATATGTATTTTACAAAGTATGGTTCACACTGGGCATGATTAAAAAAAAAACCTAGAGGATGTTTTGGAACGTGTTGCACCTATGGTGGAGGACGATTAATAAAACATAGCATAATAAAAATACCTATGGATGAAATTTTGGAATGTGCTAAAGCTACAGAGCAGGAGGAAGCTAAACAAAAGATCACCACAAACATGGGTATATTCTCCAATATGCTTACATCATGGATTTCCAGAGGAAGCCAAACAAAGAGGGGAACAGCAAGCTAAGCATTCTTAGTTTGTCAATTATATGGTTTGCAAAAGTTTCATCAGAAAGTATGATGTATTCTATATTGCAGTCTTGTTTCTGGAAGAAAAGTTTTTATGGGGTCCCTAGAGTGTCATACCAGGATGGGACTCGGGCCTATTGCAGTGGCTGGCCTGCAAACTGTTTCTACCATCGTATAATGTACATGATATAAAATTTTGTCATGTTATTTATGCGCAGGCTCAATAAAATTATTCCTGTTTTGAATTTTATATATTGGTTGCCACGTCAGCAGTGCCAGAACAAGCATTTCCATGCCAGCAGACACACAGCTTGCATGCAATGCAATTATTTGGGTGAAGATTATATAATATTAGACTTTATAATACTTAATTACATCTGATTATATAAAGCTGTGATATGAATAAAAAATTAAATAAATATGTGACATTATAAATGAATGAGACAATTCAGTTTCCAAAACCTTCATGAGGTGTGCACTTTCCGTCATCCATTGTGTATTTGAAACTTAACATGGTCTCAAAGCAGTTCTGAGATAGTATCCTATAAGGTGATCTTTACCCGTGTAATGAAGAGAAGCAATCAACCTAGACAGCTAAACCACAGGATGGAGAAATGCTACAACTTAGGCTAAGAGAAGAATTAAACCACACCACAGAGAAACACTACAGCTTAAGCTGAGAGGAGTTGGACCATGGAGTTGGAGTAACTCTTGGTTCTAGGAGATTTACACTCAGGTGGTGGGCTTTAGAAGTAAGTGCGAACCAGTTAGAGAGCACCATCGACAGCCAAAGGGCAATCACATCACACACTAAGGAGCCTAAATTTTACTACTATATATTTAATCTAATCTAAAATGTGTGAGAAGATTAGCAAAGCAACTTTGGAAGAGATGGCAAGAACCGTTGGAGGCAAGGTTGCCAGAGCATGTGAGTAGAGCAGGAGCAATGAGGCCATTACCCAAAAACCTTAGGAGCAGAGCGGGAGCATTTTTTATATAATATATACTTTTATATATTATAATGCATTTATATTAAAAAAATGCAGAATGCCAAATCAGCTGCAGAATATATGAAAATATATATAATTGTGCTACTTTATATAAGATCAGATAATTCTATTAATATCCAACAAATGACCACAAATAGGTCAATGGGACTGCTAAGTACAAAAATATCAATACACTGTGGGAGTTGAACAGTCACTCCTATAGAAATCAATGTCAGATCTAATCTAAGATGTAAACTCTCTAGACTAGGAAAGAAATAAGTGCTACCAGAAGAGCTGGATATATACAAGAACCGCTAAAGGTTTAAAAGATAAAAACAGAAGACTCCCTAGGGGGAAATGCCTGGGAGGAGCGCAAAAGGGTGGTGCTTCCTGTATCCATCATCTGAAGAAGAGGAAGAGATCTTGGTACATTGTTATGAAGTTAGAAATGCCATCCATGGTAGATTTAATGGTTAACCATTCAAGCATCAACCATCAATCAGAGACAAACATACAAATTCTTAAACCATATAATAGGAAGTAGATCCGGGATTTCTGGAATGAAATAGGCTATCCGCCAATTGTCAACGTGACCAAAGAATTATGTTTACAAAGTAGTCCACCTGCATAAGTTCTGAAATGATAATTTAACTCAAGTATGAAGGACCAAAAGGTCAAAAACACACAATTTTAAAGAAAGGCCCTTTTCTTCATTTTTTCAGGAGCACAAGGGGGGTTGTGGGGGCAGCATGGCGAGAGCATGGGAGGAATCATCAAGAGCATCGGAGGGAGCACTTAGGGACCGTGGTTTTGAGGTCCAGGAGCGTCACACTCTCAACAGTGGTAGGGAGC
>ML819992.1:38137-51486 GCA_009831015.1 Picea engelmannii | reverse complement strand
GTACATTGAATGCCCATATCTCTTATGTATTTATTGAAGAAGTGATATAAGTCATTTGTCTTTGTTTAGTAATCATTGACTTCGTCAATAATTACATTTGATCATTGCTCATATATATGTTGAAGATAGTCATCAATATTTGATGTACTAACCACTGCAGCACATTTTAGTTTTATTTGTCTTGTCTCGCAAACAGGTGCCCTTATCAGTGGGATATTTTCTTTGACTATCTCATTCTTGGCAGTAATCTGTGAAAGGGAATCCTTACCTTGATCCATTAGCCCTTTAGCCCATTCAGAAACCCAGATTACTAGGGACGTCTCCCTTGGACCAGCCATCCTAAATAGAAAGAGCTCCCCATTGAGGTGACAGTGGGTGGGGAAGCTCCTGTTACGCCAGTTTGAAGCCTTGACTCAAGCTAACCTAAACCCTTCCTACAAACTGAGCGATAACATGTAACTCGATAATTTAAAAAAATTCTTCAAACAAAAAATACCGTTGTATTTGCTAGTTGCCTTCTTTGTTGTCAGTTCTTCTACAGCATGAGTTTCTTTGTCTAGGTATGTGTTTTGACCACACATGATTTTCTTCTTTCTTCGTCAAGGTATGAGCTCTTTGTTCACACCAAGAAGTATAGACACTCTCTACTTCAGAAATTAGGGATTTTTCTTCTTCACAAGCACGTAGGTTGTCTTTCGATCTGGCAATCGTGCTTTCTAAGGCATAGAAATGTGTCATCTCTCTTCCACAAGTAGAAACATTCACTATATTCTCTACGACATATTTTCCTTAGGTCATTCCTCTTTCTCCCTATCTAGGATTTTTTGTTTGAGTACTTTTCTTGTGTTTGTGTTGTGTCTCTTCCCACACGACATTCTCCTTCCAAAAATCAGATTTGATATAGGCGCTAATGTTGGAATGATGGTGTAATCTTCACATGAGACAATGGTTGACCTCACTTTGTTTTATTTAATGTGTATTAAATGTGTTTTTAGGGTTTGGCTTAAAGTCAACCTCATCAACACTCACTTCCTATCTTCCTAGGTGGTTAAGGCCGAACAAGTCATTTTGTCAACCCATGACCCATCTTAAGGAAGGCGCCCTACCTAAATTATGTATAAATACACACTCAAGTCTCATTTGTAATCTCATCATCTAAGATACAAGTGATTAATTATTTAGCCTAGGGGCACCATATCAAGTGTTTGCTCTCTTGTTCATGGGTTGCATTTTCTTCTCTTTAACACACTTATGGATTCTCTCTTTCGCAAACTTATTAGGGTTTTATGTTGTGTTTCCCTGGCATTGTTTTTCTTCTCATTTATTGCAAGAACCAGGGTTTGTAGGTTGGCTCCATTCAATCCCTTCACTCTCTTATGAATCTCAACATGGTATCAAAGCAGGTGTGAAGAATAGTGTTTTCTTCTGTTGAGATTTGTGTACCTTGGGAAGTGGTCCCCTTGTGTTTGTGAGATTCTAAACACATGTGGGAACTACTTGTTGAAGTTTGGACAACATCGGGAAGACATTCTCTAAAGATAATAATTAATAATATAATTATTGATTATTAAATATAGTATATAATAAGTAAATGATAATAATAAATAGTTATTGATTATTCAAGAGATGCATCCTTTCATGGATGGTCACCTTATGTTCCCTATATATGGAACACTCATCATTGTAATAATATATCGAATATCCATCATATCTCATATGAAGAAAACCAACACTTTTGTATTTCACTATTTCATCATTATTGGTTTTTCTCCTTTCAATAATGGTGTGTGAAACTTTCTTTGGCAATAGACAACCTAAATGCAATTTTCGCTTCAAAGACGTGATTCAACATTTTAAATCTAATGGAAGCTTGAAAAACCATCTTCATCCGAATGAAGATGAGCATGCCAACAATGATGTGTGTTGAGTTTAACCCAAAACTGTGAGATTGCCTATGTTTTAACACACGCATCAAAACCAATGTATAAAATGGCATGCACCAAAACATAGTATTATGTTTACAGATTATTTTAATTCAACTATCAAATTATACCTCCCGCATATTCGTTTGACTTGTGATTGCCTGTAGATGAAAAATAATATATCCATACAAAAAATATCCCAAAAAAACAACAGTGATCACTCAATGAGTAGCTATCTCGGGCCAGAGTTAACACCTTTGCTACGGGTTTCTGAAAAGTGAAATTGTTGTTGTTGTGTGCAAAGTCGACAATGTCGTGATTGGACAGTTGTCTCAGGCCAAGATAACTTATTTTTACGAGTCTGTGGAGAAGCAATATTATTGTTGTTGTAGAGGCGACGCCATGCTGAAACTTGAAGCTACACCTGGAAGCTTTCTTCACATGAGAATACTTAGGCTTGCACAAGGAAAGTATGGTGCATCATACCAACAACAAGAAGTTGCACTGGAAGCACTGGTAGACTTCTGCAGACAACCGGCATTTATCTTTAAGATGTGTGCAAATTTTGATCAAGAGTACCGAGTACAATATGAAGAAACCCTCATTATCTTAAATAAAGTGCTCCAAGAAGTAATGACATGTCACAAATCAAAAGGTTGTTGTAAATGAAGAGAATGTTGAATAACATCATTTCGTTAGTGAAGGAACTCCATAAAGCTACAAAGCAGCAGCTCCTGTGGCATCTTGGAAACCAAAATTCGTTGGGCATATTTGTATAGAAAAGACATAGACCCCAAATTGCATCGACCACACTAGATTGAGGGTGTCACCCACCAATTGTGTTTGAAACCCAAACCACATGTTTAAGCCTTTTTCGAATCAGAGTTTGGGGGATTGGTGCTACATTGGGTTTGAGGAAAGGTGAGTCTTGTGTTCAAGTCACTATTATGGGATGAGCATGGATGAATCACATCATCTGGAAATATTTCAGTGACTACCTGAAGCACAAAAGATGACAAACAAGGAGTCACAATGGATAGCATTGTTTTTGCCCTCAATGACAGTGTAAAAGGGATGAAAGGGGTTCTCTACAAGGACCTGATTCTGGGAAAATTAATGACAGACTACTTGTAGCAAAATTTTGAGCCCATCTATTGTTGAGACAGTCAAGGCGATGATTCGTGATCAACATTTACCTATGTTTTTGTGGGCAGAGGCATCCATGACTGTAGTGTATGTTCATAACAAAAGTCTTTGAGGAACATGACTCCCGAGGAGGCCTTCACTGGAGTGAAGCCTGAGGTTGGACACTTCAAGATATTTGGGTGTCCAGTATACATTCATATACCCAAAGAGAAAAGGACCAAGCTAGACCCTTCAGGAAGAAAGGGTACATTTGTGGGGTACAATGAGTCTTCGAAGGCATACTGGATCTACATCCCTGGTCAAAGACAGATTGAGGTGAGCAGAGATGTTACCTTTGAGGAGGCGGTAGCCTTCATGAGATCTAGAGGATCTCACATGGATATTGATAGTGAGAAACATGAAGAGATGGTTCTTTCTCCCCCTCACCCTCCAACAATTCAAAGGGAGACAGTTGAGCCTATTGATCCCATTGATCTTGTACCTCCAGTTGATGTTCCCAGAGATATTGTAGTAGGTCAGAAGAGACCTACATGGGCTCGTCAGAGTTTGCAGGAGGCAGAAGGACATGCAACTCCTCATGGTACCTTCCAAGAGAGAAAGAGATCTTAGAGAGAGCTAATTGGCTCAAAGGGAGAGCCGCAGAAGAAGTTTCTCCTCGGTTCAGGTGGGAAAGAGATGTCTCCCAAGACTAACAAACAAGTGTCATGAGTCTAGGGTGAAGTTTGTATACTTTAAAGACAAGAGTGGCATGTTGCAGAATGTCTCCCTCGTTGAGAGAGAGTGTTGATGTTTGGACAACATTGGGAAGACATTCTCTAAAGATAATAATTAATAATATAATTATTGATTATTAAATATAGTATATAATAAGTAAATGATAATAATAAATAGTTATTGATTATTCAAGGGACGCATCCTTTCATGGATGGTCACCTTATGTTCCCTATATATGGAACACTCATCATTGTAATAATATATCGAATATCCATCATACCTTATGAAGAAAACCAACAGTACTATGTACTTTCTGCCTTGTACTTTATGTCTAATTTCACTTTGACTTAAGAGATTTAAGTCAAAAGTGAAATTTGGACATTTTAGCCTAAATGACTATTAATTCACTTTGTGGGTGAATTAGGAGACATAAAGTGAACTTAGGGAACTTAACCCAAAGTGGGTTTTTGAGTGAGATTATTATGGGATGATCTCAACCTTAGATTGGGGATGAGATGGGATGATCTCATCCATCCAATATTTAGGTTTCCTTATGGAGGTTCAAGAGGGGCGCAAGGGCGCTTCATTTCAGTGGATTGGGCAACTTGTGAGGAGGGCGCACCATGCTAGGGCACATCTCTATCTCTTGGACTTGTGTTGCAACTTGAGACAAGCTGCTTTTAGGTTCATTTGTTTCATGTACTTGTTGTATTCCACCTTCTATTCTCAACATATATACACTCATATTCCAAACTAATTTTCCCCGGGGGGGTTTTATCCAGGGTCATGTTGACCAAAAATACATGTGTTCATTTTCATGTATTCTAGTGTTTAGAATAACATTATTTCAGCAGTAAAGATCTCTAGGTGTGTTACATATTTTATGGTATGCATGTGCTAACATCTTGGTGACAAAAACTACATGCTAGAGCACCTAAAAGGCCTATGTAACCGTAACAAAACAACGATGAAGTTCCTGAACAGTTTGCTGTTATAAAACAGCAGCAAACCCTTGTTTGACAATTGAAACTTAGAGCCAACTTGAGGTCAAAGACAGACCTAGTTGGCAGCTTGTTAGGACCTAGAAAATCTTCATCTTCTTCATTGTTTACGTAGGTATCTTTTGTGATAAATTATTGTAGTGAAGAATGCCTAACTAAAAGGAGCATTTACATTGTTTTTATGGTGATTTTATTGGCTAGAAAAAGGAGCCTTACTTGAGGTTGTTTGAGCACGTCTTATGGGCTTTTTTGGAGACCTCTTACATAGGAACAAAGCATCCAACATTAGGGCTTCTCTACTAATTTATTTGACGATTTTTCCCTAGGCGATATGAAGTTTTTGGCTGGTGACATCACTATTTTATTTTTGACTGTGAAACCAGGGTGTCAAACTATCCTCTTTACTTATTTCCAAAAGTTCATACAAGGTTATTGGTTGGTGGCATCAAGGTGTTTTGTGACTGTAGAACCTGTTGAAATTTGGGTACCAAGGAAAGTGGTCCCCTTGTGTTTGTGAGTCTCTAAACACAAAGGGGGAGATTATTACCCTCATGCTTGTAATTTATGTTATAATTTCACTTTGACTTTATTCACTTAAGTCTAGACTCTAAAGTGACTTTATGCACTTAAGTCATAAAGTGACATTAATTTCACTTAAATGTGAATTAAGAACATAAAGTGAAACTATGGAAACTTAAGTGAGTTTATGAAATCTAATCTCATTCACTCATCTTGGAGGAAGGCTTAGAGCTAATCTGGGCCCTTGGTTTCTAGGTTAGCCTTAAGGATTAGGCTAAAGGAGGCAAAGGATTGTGCATGACGCTTGGGCACATTCTTGAGGTGAGGAAGGCGCATGAAGCTTGAGTGCATTCTTGAGATGAGGAAGGCGCATGAAGCTTGGGCACACTTGTGAGAAGCAAGTTTGATCTCTTGAGTGTGGGCGCCATCTTGAGTAAGGAAGGGCGCAAGCTTAAGGAGGGAGAACAAGGAGAGTGTGGGCGCCATCTTGGGATAGGAGGGCGCAAGACTTGTGGTAGGCGTACAAGAGGGTGTAGGGGCGCATCCTTTGAGTGGAGGGGCACACTTGAGGCCAAGTGCGCACCAAGCAAAGGGAGAAAGGGTGCATCTATTACTTGTGTGCTTTCTACAAGTAGTCAAGTCAAAGCAAAGGCAAAGTCAAGGCTTAGCAAAGAGAGGAGGGCGCACCAAGGCAAAGAGTGCTTTGTTCAAAGGCTAGCAGGCACAAGTTTTGAGGGACTCCATTGCAAGCTTGAGAAGAAGCTTGGATTGTATCAGGTTCCTTGTGTATTTACTTGTGTAGCATTTGCTTTCAAATCTCCATATATATATCTTACTGGTTTTCCCCATGGGGGTTTTTCCAAGGTCATGTTGACCAAAAACACGTGTACATTTGTCATGGTTTGCTTAGTATTTTCAGTTGTAGGTTGTGTTGACCACCTATCCAACTAGGGGGTCAACTCCATGTGCCATGAAGATATGCATCAACAGATGCTAATATGTCAAAGACAGTTTAGTTCTACTCGGCAATTTATGCCTCTAGCACTTTTTTTGTAAACGGAATTTCCACACCCCTACGTGGGTTAATAATGAAATAGGTCTGCATGGAATCTTAGGGATGATTTTATGGGCTAAATTTTGCTCATGGGCTAATTTTCCATGTTTTTTCCAAAAACAAGATTCGCTATTTTAAAAATGATTCGCCCAAATTTTATAGGATAAAATTATTTTACCTTAAAAATCGCCAAAAAATTATAAAAACTATATAAAATAATTAGAAATTTGAATATTTTTACAAAAATATCGCCAAACATTTATAATTGACATATGAAGGATTAGTAAGATTCGCCAAGGTTTCTAAATTTTAAAATAAATTTTCATCCTTAAAATCATCCCTGGCACTGCCATGGATCATAGTTAGCTTAGTTACCTTAGGATTTCTTCGTTAGGGGAGTTCCTTTCATTGAGGGTTTTTTATCCTCAAGTTATTAATTGGGCTTTTCAGCCTTAATTAATTTCCCTTGAGTTTTTCCCTCCCACCAACAATAATTCCTCCAAAGTGGTGAAAGGTCTTCTAATGGGGTTATCCTCTAGTAGCTAGTGTTTAGGAATGATGTAAATGACCATGTATGACATCTTAGAAAGTTTCACAGAATTCCGTCGAGTCTAAATAGTTTTTTTTTAATTAATTAAATTTAATTAAATTTTCCTAAGTTTGAAAGTTTAATTATTTAATTAATTAATTAATTTTTGAGCAAATATTGTAAAAACTAGGTCTTTGGGCTTTTGCTCGGGGTATTTGTGCTCAAAAGAAATGGAATGAGACCCCCTACACCCTTGGACCAAGTTTCAGCTCAGTCAGACAACTTTTGCTAGGTGTTTGTCCACCAAAAGTCTCAGTCAGTCAAAACAACAATTTTAATTGCTAAATCATGACATAGGAAAAATGTCATTTTTGTAATTTTGAGCAAATAGGGTAATGTAATGATGGAAAAGTGTGAGAGATTTTTCCTAACCTTTTCCAACCCTCACATTACCCCTTCACCTAGCCATTAAGCAAAAACGTCACTTTTCCTAGAGTGGTGTGCCTCCCTTCTAGAAAGTCTCCAAAAAGTAAAAAAATTAATGGAAGACTTATTATATCCCTTGGTGTGCCTCCCTAGACCCTACAACTCATCATTTCACTTATCAAAGCCTTGCCAACTCACTCCAACTCATTTCCACTTCATCCATCCATGCCAAAACCCTAAAAGTGACTTTTCTTTGATGTGTGACACTTGTAACTCATCCAAGAGGGGTAGTTTTTCCTTCCCAAGTATAAATATAACCCCTCCCTCACTCATTTGATACCATATCTTGAGCTATTGTTATGCTACTTGATTTTCCCTCATCTCTCTCTCTCTTGGTTCATTGTGCTTCCTTTCCATTTTGCTCTTGAGAGTGTTGGAGCAACTTGTTGCTACAACACTCTGCCCTTGAGTAATAGAAAGGCTTTGGAGGATTTTGAAGAAACAAAGAGTATTCTTATTGTTTCTTGCTACTATTGAGGTGATCTTGTTCTATTTCTCTCTCTCATTCTTGCTTCAAGTTTTATGGATCTAGAGTAGAAGTTTCAAGCAAAGTATTTTGTTTGGATAGATCTTGTGATAGTATTATCATAGATCTAGTGAAGTGTTTGGTTGAGTATTTCAAAGTAGTTTGTTTTACCATCTAGATCTACTCACATTCTATCTATTTTTGTAGCTTGTCTCTCACATTTTGCAGGTTTACCTCTAGGATTTTATTGGGCTAGCCTCAAGGAAGACTCTACTCTTAAAACCCCCTTAAACTCCATTGTTTTTCAGATCTGGTTTCTTTACTCATTCTTTCTATATTTCAGCTTGCTAACAATCATAGATAGGTCACAAAAATACATTTTTACTTGGAATTTTTATGTGAAAAATTTATGCCCGGGCAGAAATTTTTCCTCACTTTTCTTGTTGTGTGCAGCATTTCCAGCAAGCGATAGCTTGCTGATTTTTGCAGGTTCTCATCAGGTCAAGGGGTTTTACAAGCCACTTTTGGTCACACAACACTCCCAAAGGTCTCTCCTTTGGGTTGGTAAAAAATCTCACCCTTCTCCTTCATTTTTCTAGCATTTCTAAAGTCTTATTCTTGCTTCCAAATGCTCTTTCGCACAACAAAGGTAGCCTTGCCTCCACCTTGTGCCATTGTGAGTGGCTTCTCTCTTTGCTCTTCCATTTCAAGTTTTATCTAATAATTGCCTACACCTTGGGTGAGACATCCCCAAAATCATAAGGCTAGTAATGTGTTGATAATGTACTTATGCTATGATGGTTAAAACTCTCTAGAGGTAGATCTCATCCACACATTAGATTTTAGCCTAAGCCCTTGGGGCATAATCTACTTGCATGCTTTGAGTTATCTCAAGTTTCATCTATTTGCACATGCCCTAATCCAACACTTACATGGTTTAAGTTAATGATGGTAGGTTAAGAAGTAATTCTTTTGTTTTGCAATTAACTCATTCTTAAGGCCATTTGTCATCACTCAAGTTTAAAGTATATTTGGGCATGTTAATAGTGTAGACACACTTTCTAAGTTTCAACAAGTACTTTTTATGCTTAACACTCTCTTTTAATGCATTAACACTCATCGTTAAGTATTGATTAGTTGAAGCTCCTCTTTCTTTCTTTGGCAAGTTGTTCTTGCCCTTGTTCATAGCATTCTTTTCTTTACAAGCTTGCACATGTTATGGTTTAACAAATGGTGATGGAATGACTCTTTAATTCAACTCTCCTTTACATGCTTTACATGTGTTCATGTGCTTAAATTTTATGCTTTATAACACATCATTGTAAGCTCATAAAAGTTTTGGTTTTGGCATAAAATCACCTTTTTTAAGGCAACCTAAAGTCACTAAAACACTCTCAAATACATCAAAATACTTAACCCATTGATATATAAACTTAATAGACTTAATAGGACACCTAAAACCACCATCTTCACCATCCAAAACGGGGTTTGAGGAAGGCAACGAAAGGTGCTAGGCTGGGGATGGTCTCACGACGCGCGGCGTCCTTTCCGGGAGTACTCGGATCTTTAGGGTTGACCTATGAAGCTAGGGTAGGCCTTGTTGCCTCACTTCTTGAGCATCCAGCAGCCATTTGGTAATTGGGGGAGGAGGTTTTTGATTAAACACTTGATTAAGGCAACTAAAATTTTCACAAATATTAAACGACCCTTAACTCACTAAAGCAATTGATCATCTTGGTTCAAATTGATATATCTTGTGGTTTAATACTTGTAAGTGCAAATATTTTCAATTCATATGCAAGTGATGCTTCTTTGCTTTGTGGAATAATTAATTAAGTGTCCTTGGGTATTGTAGAACACTTGCATTTTAAAGCTTTAAATCTCTCGAAGTGCTCTTGTGGTATATAAGTGTTGTGGTTGCCATTAAAAAGCAATCCAATAGAGTAAGTGTTATTGGGGCATGCTTGGCTTAATGTGAATAATCTTCATGTTTTAAATATCCTTGAGTACTTACACATTAAAGCACTTGGTCATATTTGTATCTTGTATATCTTGCATCTCTTGTTCATAATTGTTGTACTATTCTTTCACTCGTTATTGGTTGTTAGTAACTTGTAAATCTTTTGTAATCTAACACCCTCAAACTTTAGTTGACCCCTAGCCCAATCTTTAGGCACTAGTCTTAGTTTCCCTAGGAAAAGGCTTGCTTCTCGTCTTTATTGTTGCATCTTGCATTTGCTGCCTTTGCATGATAGGTTAGTCTTTCCCCCCAAACCTTTAACCAATTAAAATCAACTCCTAGAACATAACGTTAATTTCATCTAGAAACTAGGGTCTACCCCCCTTGGCTTCCCTAGGAGTAAGCCTAGACAAAAGAGGTTCAAGTCAAAGTGACAGCGTGGGCTGTGAACCTAGGCATTGTGCCTCCAAGGACACACTAAGTGAGTCGGACTTAGCTCACGTTTGCAAGTGTGTATTAGGACGGCAACAGGTTGTTAAAGATTCTAGAGGTGTATTTGTTGTTTAATGCATGTTAAAGAAGGCTAACTTGGACAAAAAAACTATCCATCATTAAACCTTATAACAAGAGGCACTAAAGAGCATCAAATCTTAATGGCAGATTTCAGAGTGGGTAAAGTTCATATTTGTTGGCAGTTTTAGATAGCGAGAAAACAGTTCTAAAACAGTTTGAAAGTACCTTTGACAGGCCTGTTGGGCAGCCTTAGGAACCTCAAATTTCTTCAGAACCAAGGTTTCAGGTCATCTTTTTTTGCAACCGATCCAAAGATTTTTTGGCTAGAGGCATTCCCCCAAGGGCTGTGGATCTCGGATTTTCAAACCATATTCTTTGTTTAGGGTTTCCTAGGGTTTAAACCCTCCATCAGGGACTCAATTCAATTGTTGATCTGAAAGTTTTTTTGCCTGATTGCAGTCACCTACACTATGTTCCACCAGTTTTTCCAAACCATCTCAAATTTCGTGGTTTGCTCTAGTGTTGATTTATTGCTAGTGGTTTTGTTGTTGGTGATTTTAATGTTGATTTGGTGCGTTGTTCATTTTCCCTAGCTAGGGTTTGGAGAGCTAGGAGGATTTGTACTAGCCATAAGAGAAGGTTGTGGTATGTACATGTACTTGATCTTGAGCATATTAGTAAAGTATCCAACTTTCCAAAACTTGTGCAGTTACCAGATTTGATTTTCAGCTATATATGTTTGTTACGCATTATTATTTATAGCCATATGTCTTGTTGATTTGACATAAGTTAAAGGACAATTGTGACGTGATTTGACATCTAAGTGGAGAATATAAGGGGGTGATTTTACTGTTGTTATTACTGCTATGAAAGAGTATTTTCAGATCTGGTTATTGGCTGAAAATTTGCCCTAAAAGGACTGAAACTTATCCCTTTGGTTTCGTATCTTTTCTCCTTGAATTGCCAAAAAGTTTGGGTTGTTTGGAAGTGAAACATTGTACTATTTCTGCTGTTGTTTTGTACCTTGTTTTACAGCAGCCCTAAGGCTGAAAATTCACAAGGCTAAGATTCGAGAAACCTTCTAGGTTGAAGGTGAAATTTCTATTTTGCATTGAACTTTGAATTCCAAGAAATTTCCACAAGTTATACATGACATCTTCACTATATGGTTCATGTTAGCATTAAGGGGGGGAGTTGTAATGTAATGCCTTCTTTCCCATGGCCTCTTGTTCAGAACTTCAAATTTAGGGGAGATGTTGTGAACAAGGAACCCCATTTTGAGTTGGGTATCCATGCACCCACTCGTCTTTGTATCTCAACCACAATCGACCCTATATTTGAGTGGGGTATCCACACAACCACTCTCACTTATATGTAAGCCACTCTCACTCCTAGTATTCACATTGGGCATCCATAAAGCCACTCTCATATAATCAAATTATATTCAAGCTCTCGCAGATGTGTCCAATCTCTCTTGTGTTTATTTGAGTTGGGTATCCATAAACGGTAAACCCACTCTTAGATTGTACTCGATCTCCCTCAATTGTGTTCAATCTCTCTCAAATGTATTTGAGCTAGGTATCCATAAACCCACTGTCTTTTGTATTCCATCTAAGGATGACACTATATTGAGTTGGATCTCTATAAACCAGCTCTCTTATTTGTATTTCATCATTCTTTTCCATGAAAACATTTTCTGCTTAAGGGGGGATGTTGAAATGATGATGTAATCTTCAGATGAGGCTATGGTTAACCTCTCTTTGTATTAATGATTGTGTATAAGTATGTTTCTAGCATTTAGATTAAAGCCGACATAGTCGACATTCACTTATTATCTTCCTAGCTAGTTAAGGTCGACATAGTCATTATGTGGGCACATAACCCCTCTTGGGGAAGGTGCCCTACCTCTTGTGTTGTGTATAAATACACACTCAAGTCTCATTTGTAATATCATCATCTAATATAGAAGTGAGTCATTCCTTAGCCCACCAGCACCATATCAAATGTTTGCTCTCTTGTTCTTCAGTTGCATTTTCTTCTCGCTCATACTTATGGATCAACTCTAGCACACTTATTAGGGTTTTATGTTGTGCTGCCCTAGTGTTGTTTTTCTTTTGATTTATTGCAAGAATTACAGTTTGCGGGTTAGTTCCATTCAAACCCTTCACTTTCTTATGAATTTCAACAACTCATTGCATTTGTGTGTTCGCTTGTAGTCTTTGCTAGCTATCACAATATCAACATATGTTTTGTTCATTCACATTATGTCGTTGAAGATGTATGGTGCACGTTTTTGTGTTGTAGATTCACCCGTTATCCAGCATGCATATGGTGTATAGCTCCCTAGTAAATTAACATTTTGTCACTGGGAATCCCTATATGTTGTATTTTCTTTTGTGATAAATTTTGTCAAAGAAGAAATTATATACATATGGCTCATCGGCATTATCTTTTGTCACATGGTTGAGGGAATGATATTTCATGGGTATCAACCCTATTATGGGCATCATTCTCTTAAAAGAATAAGGGCATGATTCCTCTATGCCTCTTCTTCACACTTCTAGACATGAAATAGTTTGGGCTCTCGTTGTTATAGTTCTAGAATGCTCAATCATGTTCAAGCTTTTGAATGACTAAGTCTTCCCTACATTCGTGTGTCGGTCGAGCTCGATTCATGGATCTTCTTCTCTGCAAATGGCCAATTCACGGGTCTCAATCCCTACAAATGGCTTAGTGTTCATGGGTATCAACCATGCTATCCCCGATATCTAGGGATAACTAGGAGATCATGTCTCGAGGCCCACATGGTCCTAGACATGGAGTACCGAGAGCGGGATTGACTTGAGCATGGCCCTGGAGGGCCCACCTCTCTTCTTTTTCGTCAGATTTGTCTTGTCAGCAGTAGCAGTTTCCATCACCACCGGCCTGGGCTTGCATCGGAGAGGACTCTTGCTCCATGAGGTAATTGGTCCGAGGTATCATGGTATGTGTCATATTTGATTGTTATAACCTTCTTATATATGCATTAGGTTCCTTTCA
>ML819992.1:7605-24276 GCA_009831015.1 Picea engelmannii | reverse complement strand
ACGTCTCCCTTGGACTTGCCATCCTAAATAGAAAGAGCTCCCCATCGAGGTGACAGTGGGTGGGGAAGCTCCTGTTACGCCGGTTTTAAGCCTTGACTCAAGCTGCCTAAACCCTTCCTACAAACCGTGCGATAACAGTGCACCCTAATTTACTCCATGACTCCTTGAACACTATGATGTATTCATCTACTCTTTGAACTTCATTTTGTAAAAGCAGCCCTCTAAGATCATGAAAACTAGGGCCTTTGAAGCCCGAACCACATGAAGTTGTAGCATCTAACATAGGTTGATGATATGCAAAATTAGTAGCAGTGAAAGGTATGTCTGCATCATACCACCATCTACCAATGCATTCCCAAGCAACCTCATTTTCCATCTTGTTCCATTTAACATCAACGATGGGATGAGCACCAAGGGTGGTGCGAGGTACAAAGAATGAGTCAAGCCTACATGACCTCTTCAAATTGGATGGATTAGGGCCAGCAACAAGTTCTTCTCTAGGTTGGTTTTGCGTTAGAACTATATAAGGAATAAGATCATCAACAAGACAGCTGGAGGATTCTTCAAAACTAGGGATTTGATTTTGAATGTCATTATAAATCAAACATGAACTTCTCCCTATCTCTTTTTGAATCTTTTTTGACTTGGCTTTATCTACTTGGTAGGATTTAAGATAACCTATCATCTCGACTTTTAGATCCTTGAAGACTTTTAGGAAAGGTTTTACATTCCCTTTTAGATGTGCTAAGTGTTGTTTCCACCAATGGATACCCCCCCCCCCCCCGCGCCAACTTCCTCCCGACAATAGTTGCATACCATTTTCACCTCAACCAATTGGCAATGATCCCATGTTGGATCCTACTTCTCTTTAGAAACGTGCCAATTTTTATACCAACAAAAAAATCTACAAATAAAACCCTAGGAATTTTTAATTACTAGGAAAAAAACAACAATTGTAAAGAGATTACTAATTAGGGTTTAAAAACTAAAAGGCATCTCTAACATACCTTCACAAACCTTCAGAGAAGAAGAGAAACTCCAATAGTCCAAAACAACTCCTAACAACAACAAAAAACAACTCTATAACAGCCACAAGATGGTCTTCAATGGAGCCACAAGATGCCTCATCAAGTCTTTCAACAATCTCATCATCTTCATCTTGCCTGGAGGAAGGATCCCAATGCTTGAGGAATACCTGATTAAAACCTCCAAAAGATGATATCTCCCCTTTGCCCAAATGATTTGAACCAATCTTGTGCATCTCCCAACAAAGACATTGCAAACATCCTCATCCCAACATCTTCATGCACAATATTCAAATCTAAAATATAATCCATAAGCAATGAAACACATTGTGCTACTAGGTTAAACAGGATCTCCATAAAATCATGGACTACACTTGGTCTGATTTAGGGGGGACTAATTTGGATACCATAAATATTTGAAAAATCTTAAGGGGCATGAAATACATGGAATTCCCATGGTGCCATATTTCTTCACTTTGAACAGACAACTTGATATGAAATATGAAAATACAAGATGATACCTAATACTGATAATGGGGAGTCGCCAAGGTGAATATTCAATGCCTTCACAATGTTGCTTGCTTCACCCTACAAGAAACAAGGTCTTCAAAAATCTGCAAGGAACAACGGCTTTGTTCCTCCAATGGAGTCGCCAAGATAAGAATATGATCTTCAGATAGAAACCCTCATCAACGAATATATTCAATCTACAAATGTCTCCGGGAAATGGACTTTAACCCCGTCAACAACGCCAAATGTTATCACACAAACCCTCACTTCTTGAGATAACATTCTAAAGCTCAAGCAAGGCTTTGGTGTAATAAGAGGGAGGCCATTGTCACCTCACCAACCCTCTTCTTCACTTTAGGCCATCTCTCCTCTAGCTCAAGGGGGGCTTCCCTATAATAGGATTGCTAGAACTTGTACAAGGAATCCAAGGTGAAATGAAGAGATGGTTCTAGAAAAACAGTTTTCTATGAATTGGGTAAATGAAGTGGATGGTAGGACCGGCGACTAACATCTTTCCATTGGGCATATGAGACCAAATCAAGGTTCATGGGAGATTATCCTATTGAGGAAAAGATGGCAATCGAGGCTGAAGCTACAAAATCCCTTTCCTTGCTGTCCCAAATTGCAAAAATATAGCTAAGGACATCACTAGAGCAGAAAACATCCAACACTTGTGAAGATTATGATTACAGGGAATGAAATGTATGTGCATTTAACCAAGTACTGAGAAATACTATATTCATAAACAACATCCCAAAATATAATATAATGGGAAATGGAGAGAGCCTACCACATTCTTACTCCATAAACATATGTCAAGATATTTCAACAACAAGAGAAATAGCAATAAAGACCTAGTAGATTTCCTCACCCACAAAGCATTTCATTAATTCTCCAAAAGCATCTAATAGATATTCAACTAAGCTCTAAGGGATTTCTCCCCAAATCCAACCATGCATACAAATGGAGAGAGAAAATGCTTATATAGGTTTGAGCTCTATCTCCTTAATAATAGAATAATAATTGATTTCCTAGATCCACTAATCTCTCCAAGGAATACAATACAATAATGCTCTCACACAACCAACTACATGAGACAAGTCAAACAATGTTAAAATAGTGAGTGAGGTTATGGCATGTAACAACCTCCAATAAGATAAGTTCAAGAAGGTTAGGACGAATAAGGTTTTGACCAAGCAAAAATCCCAAAAATAGCAAATAGCGTCTTCCTAGATTTCCTCCAAAGTGGGCTTCCCATCAAGTATCATGAAGAAATGTGCAATAACTCCTCCAAAACGGTTGTTGACCATGTCAATAAGCATGAATATGTGTGCAACAAGCCACCTAAAGCTAGGTGTCTTCCTTTAAAAGGCACCACTCCAAACTTTAATGGAAAAAGCTAACTGCCTCAACCACTTTCCTCTTAAATCAGTATTAGGTGGCTTGAGACCCACCTTCTCTTAAAAGAAATCATCGTCGACTCCATATCCAAGGGAAGAAACAATAAAATAATGTGGACAACTCAACTAACTCCTCCAAGTTGGGTGCTCCTCCTTCTTGGGCTCTTGAAATATGCATAAGGTAGAAATGTTCGAATGAGGAGGTTGTTTTGTACACATTTCGTGCTACTTTGTTGAGGACGTCCCACCATCTTGAGACTTGGTTCACACATGGGATCCTTCTCTTGAGGGACGCACTAATGGAGAGAGTCATTTACTATTTTCGAAGGTGATTATTGTAAATTTTAATGACAAAAATCAGCAACTAATACTTTGTCATACACTTAGCAACCTAGAGATAACTGTCTTGCATGAACTTCCGAAATGTATCAAACCCACATTCAGAATAAGCAGAAATACACATTGCTAAGCAAATATGCAGCAGAAATAAACACAATGGACAACATTCAATAACCCATGAAAAACTCAAAAATTTAGGCAAATGCGGCAAATGACAGGGAAAACCCCAATGTGGGGAAACCCAACAAGACAGGGGGAAACCCAACAAGAGAGAGAGAAATTTTATTATTCAGCTTCAGGAAAATACATATCAACAGCAAAATCACAATTTCCAGCCAAGAAAAGTCCACTTACAGCACACTAAAATAGTCTCAAAAAGCTGCCTCGTAAATCATGCCAAATCCGTACTGTTGTAGAACCCTCCATGTACCTCGAAATCTGTGCCAACAGTAAGTTGTACGGACTGTTCTGTACAGCCCAGAAACAGCAAGCAAAACTCTTGAATCTGCCTCAAAAATCGTGTCAAAGACTGCCTCAATTTGCGTGCCCACTTTCACTTGTTGTACAGACTATACCAATCCGTACAATACGGCCTCCCACAGCAGAAAAACAACTCAGCAATGAAACAGATATCTTCCTTGAGATTTGTGCCCACTTTGTCTTGGGAAATGTGCCCACTATGCTGCCATAAATTTCCTCTCAAGCCTACTCGAAAATTTCTCTCAATCTCCTCCTATTATGTCTTGCACACTACCCAATGCATTCTTTTATAAATCTGAAAATGACCTTTACCCTCCAAAGTGTCTTTTCACCTTCCCTCCAAAGTGTCTTTCCAAGATCAAGAGTCATGATCCATTCCCTCCAAAATGAATCACTTAAAATATTAAAGTAATTTCACTTTATTACATAAGTGCACTTTATGAAATAAAGTCACTTTAAAATTAGAAGGTACACTTTATTAAAAAGTCACTTTAATAAAAGAACCACTTTATAACAACTTTATAAAAACCAATTACAAAGTTAAGTGTCTAGTACTATCAACATAAGGTTACATCCGCATACAAGACAAAACATGTGGAGTACCTCCCGAGCTAAAAAGATAACAATTATATGGTCAAACCCTTATCTAAAGAAGGCACCCCACTATCTAGCTCTATTCTTGGAGATGGTTGCTAAGTAACTCCGTTATTTTACTATTGTTTAACTTGTCTATTGAGGTTAGTTACTTGAGAGCTTTATTATATTGTTTTCCTAGGCTATTGTTTTGTAACCTCTTTGAGGAAATTGTGGATCTCAACAACTCATTGTTATTTCTAGTAAGAAAGTTGTTGAGAGGGTTATTTTATTGTTACTCCTTCAAGGACTAATGGATCTAAGAAAACAGATACTTGTTTATTGTAAAGGGAGATAAAGATGAACCTATATAAGGGTTTACTCTCTCCATTTGTAAGGTGTGAGTGAAAGAGCTCCCAAGCTTTGGAATAAAATTGCTTCTATCTTTGTCTAAGCTTTTGTGGAAATGGTGATGTTTTTTTGTTGAATGTGAAGCAAATTGTTCTTAGTGCATTATCAATAGCCAAAATTGCAGATTTGTGGATGCCAAAGTCAACTTAAGGGCCATAGAGGAGAAAGTTTGCTACATTGGAAAAGGTTATGTGTGATAGATCCTACTCCTTAGCCTTTTTTGTTTCATTTGTTTTAAAGAGGAAAAATTTTGCTTTTAACATAGAATGAGGTATTGCATTTGTTAGAAATGCAATAACTCCACCAAAAAGGTTGTTGACCATGTTAATAAGCATGAATATGTGTGCAACAAACCACCCAAAGCTAGGCGTCTTCCTTTAAAAGGCACCACTCTAAGATTTAATGGAAAAACATAACTGCCTCAACCATTTTCCACTTAAAATAGTATTAGGTGGCGTAACGGTCAGACCCACCTTCTTCTCTTAATAGAATTCTCTGGCAGCTCCATATCCAAGCGTAGAAATAATAGAATAATGTGGACAACTCAACCAACTCCTCCAAGCTTGGCATTCCTCATTTTTGGGCTCTTGAAGTATGCATAAGGCAGTTATAAGTACACGCTTTGACCAAATAAATTTCTCCAAAAATGGGATGCCTCCCTTGAACAATGGCTCATTGGAATATGTGCTAGCTGTTATAACAAACTTCTTGGGATCATGCTGTAGATTTTTGAGGAACTAGAAGGCTGCCCAACAGGTCTATCTTTTGACCTCTTATTGGGCTCTAAGTTTAGTTTATCAAATCTGTCCTTGCTGCTGTTTTAGGACAGCAAACAGGTCTGAAATTTCTGCCAAGAATTCTGCCTTCAAACTGATGGTTAAGTGCTCTTTTAAGGTGCCCTTGCAAACTGATGTTAGCACATGCAAATACCTTAAAACAAATAACACTCCTCTAGGATCTTTACAAGCTCCTAATGCTGATATACAACTAAGCATATATGAAAAATAAACAAGTGTAATTTTTGGTCAACATGACCCTAGACAAAACCCCCCCAGGGAAAACCAGTTTAAGATATATGTATATATATGAAGTGTCTCATGCATGGAATACAACAAGTAAGCAAATACAATGGAACCTATACACATAGCAAGCTTCTCTCAAGTGTTGCTAGCAAGTTCCTTGAGAAATGCACCCAAAAAGTGCGCCCTCCCCTTTGTTGTCCAAGCTAGATGACTAGTGCGCCCTTGACCTTTCCTTTGGCTGATTGGGAAACCCTTGCACACAATCTGCCTCTTGTATGCTGCCTCAACCATGCACCAATCAGATCTGCGCCTCACTCCAACACGTGCCTGCAAGCTTGTGCCCTCTCTCCACAAGTGCGCCCTCCACCAAGCAATAGCACCAACAAGCAAATAATGAAGCCTCAAGCCTCCTTGCGCCCTCCATGAATGAAGGCACCCAAGTTAACTCCATCCAATGCTTCCATTCTCATCTCCTTGCTCCTCTCCAAATTCTCCAAGTGAACAAAACAAGAATGAATGTCTCTCTCAACCCTTGCGCCCTTCTTTAGCCATCCTTAGCCAAACCTAGAGATTGATGGCTAAGATCATCTTTTGCCATCTCCAATCAATGGGTGAGATCTTCTCACAAGTATCTCACTTAGAAACCCACTTTTGGTTAAGTTTCCTAAGTTTGCCTCATGTCCCTTAATTCACCCACAAAGTGAATTAATAGTTATTTTTTGCCTTAAGTGACAAATTTCACTTTTGACTTAAATCTCCTAAGTCAAAGTGAAATTAGAACATAAAGTAAAGTAGAAGGGTCAAATCATTTCCCTCTTGTGGTTAGAGAGACACAACCACAGGGGGACCACTTCCCAAGGTACACCAAAAGTCAACACATGCTACCTAACTCCATAAAAACGAACCTGCAATCTCTCTTACAGAATGGATCTCCCAAATAGTTGTGAAACAAACCTCCTCAAGATGTGGGCATTCCAAAAAGTGTGCCAAGCTAAGTCGCCTGACACGTCCCTTATGGGCCAAGTGTCTGTAACCGCGGTGTCATTGTGATGACACGCTACGGAACGTGTCAGACACTGCTTCAACACGTGTCATCACCTCAGGACATGTCCTAAAACCGTGTCAGACACTGCTTCAACACGTGTCATCACATCAAGACACCATCTAAAACCATGTCAGACACCATCTAAAAACGTGTCCTTCGTAAAAGAGACTGCGGGAGGTTAAAAGGGGGTTTTCCCTTGTCTTTTAGCTGTTTCATTTCACTGTCACCGTGGGATATTGCAGCCTGGCAGCCAACAACCATCGCCCAGTTCACAAGTAGGTCCTCTAGGCTCTGGTTGAGTTTAGAAGCTTTATGCAAATTTCCTCAATTCATTTAGACACTTGAATCATATGTGTGAGGTCTCTGTGTCATTTTCTGGTGCTAGTGACAAGGGTTTACAATTCTGGACAGTGGCTAAATTTGTGTTTAAATACCATATATCTGGGCAGCACTTTAACACATTTAAAAACTTGAGAAGCATTTTAATCAAATCGATGAGGATTATTGATGAACGATTTGGTCTATAACCCGAACGACCTAACACCTTAATTCTGGTTTCATTTACAGCGTTGCCATTGGAAACTTTTTGACATGATTTGATTCTAGTTTATTCTTGTAATATCTCTCCCTAAACTCACATAAGCACACAAGGTGTTTTCTTCCAGCTCTTTGGAACTTGTGATAATGGTACAAGGGTTCACATGAATGGTTTAATTTTCAATTTTGTTCCATTGCTTTTCTTGAAACATTTTGATAGACCTAACATCCAAAGCACCTCTGGAAACAAATCAATGCAATACATGATGCAACGACCTAACTCAATATGCTAACATCACATTCACGTTCATTTAAACACTATCTGAGGGCTTAATCACTGTTTTACTGCAGAATTTGTGCAAACATATTAAAGGCATGAACACATGCATCATTCATTCGATTCCTTTCCTTTGAGCACTGTGTATGCATGTTGACAAACCTGTGGTAATATGCTTTGAATGCTCACTGTTCTGTGAGTTATTTGTATCATGTACATTGTATATGGTATCACCGTATCAGACTATCAATATGTCTATGTTCTATCATCTATGAGTATGATGTTTAAAGTTTGATCGATTTGTATGATGTATGATGTATCTTTTTTGGAGTTCATGATGTATCACTGAATCACTGATCAATATCTACTATAGTCTATGATCTATCAATATTTGTCTATTTCAGTAATTTTTAACTTATAGTCTTATATATATTAAAATTATATATATATATATATATATAACGTGTCCCCCGTGTCCTGATTTCGAGGGTCGCCATGTCCGTATTGGATACTCGTATTCCTGTGTCCCCCGTGTCCTGATTTTGAGGGTCGTCGTGTCCGTATCGGATACTCGTATTCCCGTGTCCCCCGTGTCCTGATTTTGAGGGTCGCCGTGTCCGTATCGGATACTCATATTCCCGTGTCCTCCATGTCCCGTGTCTTCGTGTCAGGTTACTTAGGTGCCAAGGGATGTGGATCACTGCCTTGTGGGTGATTTGCTTGATCACAATTCAGTCCACATAAAGAATGTGCATATGGAAGAAAATAAACCAGAAGAAGACAAACAACAGCCGTAACCAGCACAGAAATTATAACCCTTCCAAACCAGTCCATGATAGTTATGTCATATATAGCTAGAATTAGACTGTTTTCAGGTTGCACAAGGACAGATTTATTTCCAAATGAATCACAGTCAAGAAGGATGCATGAAAAAATTTTGTAAGCATCCACCATTTATCAAGAAGTCCTGAGAAAAGTATGCCTTGTTGCTGCTTCTACAGATTCTCTTACTGCTGGCTTTACTCATTTAATATGGTATATAACACCTCAGCTCTAGATCAGCCATTACACATGCCTCCAATCACTCCTGGTACAGGTCTCCATTGATGAAGTAAACATTTTTGGAAACATGACCACAAATCTGTTTCTAGGTAATCATATGACACCCAGCTCAGCAGCAGGCTTGTTCTTCAGGCTTAGACATTGTGTTCTTTGAAGCACTCTTCTCTACAGCCTTATCGTCAACACATTGCCTTGTTATCTTCTCCAGGGATAGAATTTGAACTGTATCGTAAGGAGACAAACAACCTGGAGATACAACAAGACACAATAATAGGAAAAAGCCCTACTTGCTCAGATGTCAACATGCCGCTCAGAATTTGCCTTTCAAACATGCGCTGGAACCACAAAGAAGTGTCTGGCACTGGTTCATCACAACAGCAGATCCAAAAACCTTTTTATTTCTCCCTTGGCAAAGGCGCACTAATCCATTCTTGATAGATCCTGAACAAGGCGCACAAGATTTACATATGCATATTCTTCCAATAACAAAAGACAGGTCGGCCCTAATGTATGCTGAGACAGGTCGGCCCTCCCTTCATGATTTAGATCAGCTAATATGTATCTCCAGATTTTCTTGTCTTATGACGTATCCTGAGTGCAAGATTATAAGACCTTCATGTTTAGGATAAAGCCTGCTGATCTGCTCTTATAAAGACTAAATCCATTGTTGTTCACACCCAGTTGTTCATGCTAAAGGTACTTTCCTCATTTGGCCTGAACAAATGCCAAAAACATTATGCGACCAGCACCTCAACAGTACAGATCAGGTTTATTTCGAGCCCAGCACTTATTACAGCAGCTCCAAGTGATCTCTCCATTTGATCACTGAAGATCTGAGGATGTTACAGCCACTTCTTATTAATATCAACAGACCTCTGATGCAAGCATGTGTGTTGCTATCTTGTATATTCCTTACGAACCCTGACATCTGGAGATTCAAAACTGGAACACTTACATTGAAACAAGACCTGTAAATCCTCTAGAAAGTTTCTCTCAACATAACACTCTTGCTGGAATAGGAAAAAAACTCCAAAATTAGGAGACAATATGTGTAGTACCCCAGGCTGGAGATCAAAATTTCATGCAAGCTTTCCAACAATAGCATCAATCATGCTAAAATCACCCCTCAAAAGTATTCCAACTGTTGTTGTTAGGTACAGGGATATTGTGTGGAGACTAGTGAGTGCAAGTGTTAGTCATAGTTGACACAAAATTAGCCTTGGTGAAATACTGAAGGAAACGCTATTCACTGGAAGTTCATGCTTCTCATGTCATGACCAGATCTCCCAACTGCCAATTTCTCTGCTGGGGAAATATAATACTCCTGATGAACAACACATTACTGGGGTCCAATCCATGGATATAAACAGAAACCTGATTCGCCTGTGTCTACTCTCAGCACCTTTGTCCAATATCAACAAATGAATATTTCTGAAATGGATTATTCATGTTGGTGTCCCTATCACAGCCATAGCACCTACTTTATCATCTCCTGAGATTGTCCTTTAAGCATAGTTTAGGGACATAGTCTATTAGCTGTTCAAGTGTCCCAGACATGAGAGAATCTATCACCAGTGCCTCCAGGTCTATATCTGTCTTAACAACCTAGGTGCAACATTTAACATATGTGAATACAACATCCGCAATCTCATCCTTCAACTGGGAAAGAACTGTGGCCCACAAATTCCTAGTGTACTCCTCTGCTTGCCCTGGTGAAACAACATTACACCAGACTGGCACAACGTTGTTCACTGCATAGGGAGATCTGCTGTTATGTTGCTCCCATGAGGTCTCTACTGCAAATCGGAGTTTGCATTTCCTATCAACAAACAACACCCTGAAAAGGTCTTTAAAATGCAAGCATGTGGCAGGTTATAAATTCTGCTTCAAGATTCCACATCTGCATACTGGGAGAACCATAATAATAACATCATTGGACAGTAGGTACGGTGCCGTGGGTTCCTTAAAGAGTTTGAGCTGGTAAACAAACAGACCAGAATGTTTTCTAGGAACCCCCAATTCATCAAAAATCCATATGTATCATGCTGCAAATCATATCTTGTGATGAAAATCACAAGAGTTACCCTCATGAAATATGAAGGGGTAACAAGACTCACAATCCTAAAGTATATTTTCCTAGAATAAAGTATTTCTAGAAGTTAGGTATTTCCTAGGAGATAGATTGTCCTTGTCATATCATTGTCATTGCAATTATCCTTGCATTGTTGGTCAAGGACACATGGCATTTTGTGATAAGACTATAGAGGTTATATATCCACTATTCCTCTCACCTATTATGTAATTTTATTTTCCGGATTAATAAAATTGTGTCTGAGAACACTTGGTGAATGTTAACACAACCAAGTGAAGTCTCCATGTGGTCATCATGAAGGGCATCCACCAAACTTTCAAGAGAACTCCAACCCCTAAGGGAAAAATACCAAGCCAGCAACCATCTAAGATCAAGCATCCACTAAGCAAGCTATCCCAACTGTGCAAATCCATCATGGACCATCTCACATGCGTCAATCCATCTCGAACCATCCAAGGGTTGAACATACACCATGTACCCCAAACATGGTGTAAACACTTTCAAACTTACCCCAAAAGCTAACATGGACCTTCTACTTTCTATCAATGACTGTAAAGGAGGTGGTTTTGAAGGTTGTAAAAGGGTGTCTACAAAACTCAAAGAGACACTTGAAAAGGATTATGAGAGAATTAAAAAAGCTAAGGAGATGAAACAAAACAAGAAGCGGCGCATTCAAACAGAGATTTCAATGAGCTACAATCCCATTCTCTCATTTTCGTCAAGTATGGCTAGAAGTTCATCTCAGACAGCGAAATCAAGTGGGACAGTAACATTAAACTCCCTTTGGCAGCCCGCTGACTTGTTTTTTGAATTTGCTATACTATTTAATGTCGCCAGAAGTCCTTACTTCTTTAATGCATGTAAGAATATTGCAGATTTTGGAATGGGATATGTACTGTTAGAATATAAAGGATTGTGTGCCCGTTTTACCACGATGATACCCTCGTCTCCCAACCACAGGCCGAAGCCTCCCTTCGAGCACCTTGACCTTGACCGAGAAGAGAATTCTGGCTGCAATCTATAGCCAAGAGAGGCTAAATGCACCAAGCAAAAGAATAGAAACAAAACTGAACAGATGATCCCACCCAGAACTAGCGCACCACTTTCCCCAGAGACCTGCGCACAAAACTGSCARCTGYAGTGCGCACAACTRGCTCTGCAATTCTGAGAGAGTGTGTAATAATGAAACTGGCGCCCTGTATTTATAGTGGACTGGCCAGTCTAACTGGGGCCGACCTGACCAGTCTAACTGGGCCGACTTCTCTTTCTGGGCATCAATAAATTCAATATAAATATATTTGTTCAGCCGACAACCTGTCTAGGGTTTTCTTCAATTCTTTGCTTCCTTCTGAAGGATTCTAATCTCGTCATAGGTCATCATAGAGGTTCATACCTCCCGAAGCTACCATAATATTAACATGTACGTCCCAACACTAAGACAATAAGAACCACTTTTTCAAGAGGTCAAATGAAAGGGTGACACGCAGATTGGGTAAGATTAAAGAGTCTTGGAAATAGACCAGGTGCACAATTTTAATAGATGGTTGGTCAGGTGTGTCCAATTCGTCACTGATAATGCCTCAAATTGTGTGGGAGCTAGAAGGATGATAGTGGGTGGAGAAGAAAAAAAAATTTATTGGACACCTTGTGTCACTCATGGGAGCTAGAAGGATGATAGTGGAGAAGTAAAAAATATTTATTGGACCCCTCGTGTCACTCATTGCTTTGACTTGTTGTTGCATGATTTAGCAAAGTTTCTTACTTCATAATTAAACACCACCTCACATTGAGCATGTACAGTAAGCATGCATCTAGAGAGCTACTAAGGCCCTGAGATGCCAGATTTGCCACATATTACATTACTCTCAAAGGAGTGGTTGAGGAAAAGATAAGCATGAGAGTTGTTAACTACCACAATAAGTGGGAATCCTCTTGCCTTTCAAAAAGATTCTAAAGGGAACGTTGTGGAACAAATTATTTTATGCAATAAGTTTTATAAAAGTGTTGTGAAGGTTTTAAAAGTATGTGACCCAATTGTTGATATGCTTTGTATGGTTCATAGTGACACCCCTTCTATGGGCTTTGATTATGAGGGCATAGATCTGTAGCGCTCTTGAAACGATGGATCATCTGTTTGTGGACTGTCCATTCGCTCAAGAAGTTTGGAAGATCTCCCTTCAAGGACTCAATGTCACAATTCCAACGCAGATTACAGTGGTAACCTTATTCTCCTCCCGGAAGGCGCGATATCCTCATGCGGTCCAAAGCAATTCAATTTGGAAAAGAATTTGGCAGGCCATCCCCAAATACATATGCTGGAAAATATGGCTGGCCAGAAATGATCAGATCTTCAACAGCTCTCTGCACTCCCCTTTAATGGTGGCCGCCAAAGCAAAAGCTCTCCTCCTTGAAACAGTGGCAAATCACTCCTTCAAGAACGAAAAATTATCTCCTCCTTGAAGAAAAGAAATGGATAGGAACCTTTATATTCCAAGACGGAAAAAAATCCATTGTTCGTCCCTCCATCACTCCAGGATGGTGATTGCAAGATACGGATGTAGTTTTTCAAGCATGGTGGAGGAAGCACGGCAAAGCTTCGATTTTTTTCGACGACGCCTCCAAAGGAAACTCATAGCATGCAAGAGCAGGCTGAGTGATTTACTCCTCGGATGGATCTCGAAAAGATAACTCCAGCTGGAGATTAGGTCAGAGAACTAATAATCAGGCTAAAATTCTAGGGCTGCTAAAAGCTTGTCAGATAGCACGTAGAAATGGCAATAAAGAAATACAAGTTTTTGGAAACCCATAGCATGCAAGAGCAGGTTGAGTGATTTACTCCTCGGATGGATCTCGAAAAGATAACTCCAGCTGGAGATTAGGTCAGAGAACTAATAATCAGGCTAAAATTCTAGGGCTGCTAAAAGCTTGTCAGATAGCACGTAGAAATGGCAATAAAGAAATACAAGTTTTTGGAGACTCTGAAATTCTGATAAAGATATTAAACTCGAACGACCACTTCAGCAATCCAGCGCTCAACAAGACTTTGCAAAGGCTGCGGTACGTGTTGCAAGACTTCTCTTCCTCACTCTTTTTCCACATCCTGCGTGGATCGAACAAGGAAGCAGACGCAAAGGCAAACATGGGTTGTCTACTGCCTCTAGAAGCAATCAGCAAAAACGACGAAGCACCCTCGTGGATTCCCATCCCATAGGTCTGCCTTTTCCTCATCCCCTAGCTTTGTAAGAAAGGGACATGTTGTATTTTGGATAAGTGGGATGTTGTTTCCTTGTAATGATGGTTGATTTGGCCTCGGCCCAACCGGTACCTTAATAAAAAATAAAATATAACCGTTTTAGTTTAAAAAAAATATTAATAGAGGCATTGGACTTTATCATGATTCGTTACTCATATATGTTTAATGATCATGATTTCTTTACTCATATTCGCTATATCTCATTTAAAAGTTTTTGTTTGTATATTTTTATCTAAAATTTTAATAGAGGCACAGGATTTTATCAAGTCATTACTCATATATATTTAACGATCATGATTTCTTACTCGTATTTTTTATATCTCATTTTAAAGTTTATGTACTATAACTAAAATTTTAACAGAGGTATTGGATTTTATCGTGTGATTCGTTACTCATATATGTTTATGATCACGATTTCTTACTCACATTTGTTACATCTCATTTTTTAAAAATTCTTATTCATATTTGTTACATCTTATTTTTAAAAATTTGTACATGTATTTGTATCAATATTTATATTTGTATCTATATCTTGAAAATTTTGAAATGTGTATATGGACGAACTTTATGGCGAATTTTATCTGAATCCCATCTAGAAATTCAAATTTTATCCCAATTTCATTATCTTTGAACTCAAATTCGAACTCGAACTCAAACCCAAGCCATGTGACTTAGAGTTTGACTTTTGTTGCATTCTTGAGCATTTTTTAGTGTGAACTTATAAAATAGTACAACCTTTTGGCCTATTACTTGTGGGGACAAGAGTGGTTCACCTTTGTGCCCTAATGCTTGTGTATGTGTGGAGGTGGATATTTTTAGGCAACTTCCTTTTGAGATCTGAGATCTTCTTTACAACGGCACTACACATATTCAAAATATTATGTATCTTAATCTACCAACTATTGCTTTGCTTGTTTATCTCTTGCTCAAATGTCCTTCGTATAAATTTGAAACAAGAGACTTCTTCTACTCTTGAAAATTATTCTACTAAAAAAAAATCCACTCAAACTCCTTCGAGGCAAGAAAAGGCCTTTCTGGGCTACCAAGTGCAAAACACGAAAAAACAAGCTAAACAAGTGTCTAAACAAAGTGCTACTGATGCACCCGTAAGGGATTAAAAAAGGTTCCCAAGCAAGATTGATCAACGGAGTAAAACTCAACATGTTTTAAACTTTCCACATGTATTGATCACAGTGTTTCAGATTCCCCTTTAAGTTTATCCATTGTCGACAAGTATTACCAATCGTCCTCCACCTATTGACTTGAATAGTTCACACATTTCTTTGGATGGTGTCCCCCTAAGTATGCCCCTGTTAGTAACTCTTTTGTATGTTGAAATAATGTAACTGCAAAGAGTATTCTTATTATTATTGTTATTGTATTCATAGGATTAATCCCCATTGTGGATTAATCATGTCGGTAATTGTATTAGGACCAAATCCCCTTTTGCGGATTGGTCAACGGAATAGGCAGAATAAGAAGTCGGCCCCAGCAGTTATTATTGAGACCCAGAATTAAATTAAAGGTCGGTTTACCCACCCAGAGTGAGAGATCGGCCCTGCCAGTGAAGACCCTTCACACGTGCCAGTCTTGTATATATAGAGAGTCTAGCGCCTCACTTTATCACACAACTCACTTGCTCATTCTTAAGAGGCAAGCTGCAATTTACCAGTTGGAGAGAGGGAGAAGAGTGGCGCATCTTTTGGAGAGACTATCTGTATTGGTTTGAGTTATCTCTTGAACATTGTATTGGCAATTTATGATAAGGAAGTTTTTGTTGGGTTTTCTTCCCCTAGAGGGTTTCCCAAGATAAATGTTGTGTCTCTTGTGAATGTGTATTTCTCAGTGATCTTGTTCTTATATTGCTCTTATCTATTGAAATGCAAAGAACTATAATAATGGCATAAACATTAACATGGTATCAGAGCCAACCTAAAGGAAACATATTTCGCAAGAGAAAAACGTCACTGTTGCAGTACCTGCAAATTAGGGTTTTTCAAAAGTGAATCTTTTCAGCCCTAAAACCATCTAGAAAGTTGCGCCCTCCCCCAAGGATTATTTTGGCACTTAGACTGCACCTTTTCAATGGCTGGATCTCCCGAAAAGTGAAACCCTAGTTTCACAAAAGTACTAGAAGTACCAGAAAACCAGTACCAGAAGTACCAGAAGCACCAGTCCAGAAATCCGCAGATCAGATTTGAAGGGGTAAAAATTGGATTTTCTCAGATCCAAGTACACCAAGCTACTCGCCTCAGCCAAACGCACCTCCTGGTAAGGTCAAAATTTGATTTTAAGCATTTTCATTTTTGGTTATTTTTCGTAGCCTCGAGTACAAGATGTCTGCAAGCACAAAGCTTGTTGACAAACTAGAAGGCATAGACAACTTCCGTGCCTGGAAGTATAGGATCGGTCTGATCCTTGCAGAGAATGACCTAGAAAAATTCATCAAAGAAGAAGTGGAGGAACCTGAAGATGTCGTAGAGAAAGCAAAGCATCAGAAGGACTCAATCAAAGACCACCTGATCCCGTATGTATCGTCCAAGAAAACTCCAAAGGAGATGTTTGACTCTCTAAGCAAACTATATGAAGGAAAGAACATCAACCGAAAGATGAATCTAAGATCTCAATTGAAGAATACCAAGATG
>ML819991.1:63072-87978 GCA_009831015.1 Picea engelmannii | reverse complement strand
GTTTCCTGAGTGTGCAGGAAACATAATAGGATGAAGATGTCGACGACATAGATAGACTTCCTTGAACTTCGGATTGAGTTAGGGAGTGGATCATTTACCTTGGTTATGAATACTTGACTATTATGCATATGTTAAATAATGATTTTAGTTATGAATTTCATATATATATGTGTGTGTGTGTGTGTGTGTGTGTGTGTGTGTGTGTGTGTTATTGATGTTATATTTGTCATTGGATGCATGCATGATGATTCTTGATAATGAAACTCACATATGGAGTAAATGGTCATACACAAATACCATATGGATGAGCGAGAGGTGTGGCAACATCCCTGTCACAACCTACTAGCACTCTTGATGTGGCATAAACTAAGGTTAACGACTATCTTGTTCAGAGAGGTTCATGATTCCATGAGGGAGGAATGAGATAGTCTCTCATGAGGATTTCTGAGGGGTGTGCAATAAGGAAGATTCCTTATTCCTCACTAATCCCTTAGTCTCACACAAGGTCGACAGGTGGAGTGTTGACTCCAAGCATCGAATAACTTCCAAACTATGCAATGATGAGTGACACCCTTGGAACACAAAGGTGTGTCTTGAAGGGCCTGTCACATAAATAAATGGTGAGTCAATTAAAATCTAGAAGACCTTAAAACAATAAAGTGAATACTTACACCTATTAGAAAATAAAAAAAATTAATTAAAAGTTAATAGGATAGATAAATGACTTTATATGATTTTATGTTGAATTTGAAGAGAACATAATAAAATCTAAGTTTAATTATATGATTAATAAAATCCTATAAATGATAGGATTGAGTCTAAGGGTGATTAAACTAAACAAACTTTAGTAAAGGGAGAATAGGAATAAAAATCTAGACATATGCACAAGGTGTGCATGAAATAAATAAATAAAAAATTTAATTAAGAGAAAATATATTCATGAGAGAATGGGTAGTCAACATAGAGTTAGTATCCTAAGCCAATCAACCACTAAAATCCCAAATAAGATAATAGTCCTAATCAAACTCCAAATATAAATTAGTTAGGGAACATAATAAAAAAGGAATTGGCGAGCTAAGAGAGAAATAGGAGGGAAATTAGGAACAAGTAGTGGGTGTGAGGGAAAATCCTTAATTACTTAAATTAAAAAGGGATTTAACATGTGAAACTTGAGGAGAGCGTGAAATGTGTTGTGGGTGAATAATATTTAATTTAATTATTAAAAATTAGGTAATTGTGCATGAGATGACATGAGTCAAGATGAATTTTCCTATATAATGAATGGTGGGGAAGATATAAATTACCCTAATGTTGGACGAATGAAATGTTGGTGAAATTTTGATTGATTGAGTTTACTTGTGTGAGTTGGGTTCAAGCTTGTGAAAGAGGTGGAAGCCTCTCCTTGCAAGGGAAATCTTGAGCTAGTTTTGAACCTGAAACTCCATGTGTGACCACTTTGCAGCTTGGGGGGATAAGGGGGAAGAAAAGTACCCCTAGCATTGGTTGGGAGGTACCTGTGAAGTCACTTTGGTTATCAAGCGAAGGAGACATTAATAATTCTTTTGGATTGAAGAATAACCACTCAATTCAACATATTCACGGTTACACTATTTTATTATATGGTTATGTTCTTTGTTATTGAATACCCGAGTTAATTTCTGTTTAATATTGTAATGTCCTTCGACAATTTATTAGTGTTATGATCATCGAATATGTATTGGATGAGCATATGGATTATTGGTACATTGTTCATGCCAAATATATATTTATATTTTCATTTATATATGTTGGTCGAAATGGTTTACATGCAAAAAGTTATGAGTATAATGTGGTTAATGCATGAAAACAAATTTTACAGTACTATTCTTTCAAAAAAAACATTTGCAATCAATAACAAGTTAATTGTTTGCTCTATCAGATACTACTATGGATATTTCTTTATGCTGGGTTTTATTAATACAATTTGGAAATTTCAAATAATAATTTAATTTCCTACAACTTCCAGTTTCCTTAAAAGAAAAAGAATACGAAAGTTGGTTAGTAATATATTTTTGAGTTGAATTTGAATAGGTAAGTACTATGCACTATTATAAATTTGTAGTTGTAATAATACCTTATGTACTCGGGCATGACAATGCCATATCACTTATTTTTTATCCACCTCTTCCCCTCAGGATCGTTGTTGAAGGATTACATTGTTGCTCGAATTGCAATATTTTCCCACTTGTATTCAAAACCCAAATGATATATAGATTTAAGTACAAGGCAGGCACGAGGTCAACGTGCACTTGATGTAAGGTAAAATTTAAAGTATTTGGGGTCTTATAGTTTAGATTCTTGCAGAGTAGATCAGATGCATCGATCCATTATCCGAGGTCAAGCTTATGGTTATTCATATAGATACAAATTTTGGCCATTCTTTTACTATAACCTCACTCATTGCTTCTTTTGGGAGGGGTAAAACACAAAAATCCACAAGAACCAAAAAAAAAAAAGAATTGTGGAGTTGAATGAAAATAAATCTTCTTTGAAGGGATGAATCAGAATAAGGTGCCATTATTTCTTCTTTTCACAAATAACCATTCAAATATGAACTTGTTGACGCTTGAATCTATTAGGACTGAAAAGACAACCTCATGAGGATGTAAATCCCCCTGTGTTTTTATAGTGTTGGTACTCCTCTTCACTTTAAGATTTTCTTGGGACTACAGGTCTTCAAAAAATTGGACTTTGCAAAAATATGTCGTGGAAATCAAAGAAATATAAAGATTGCAAGAAAAAATAAAAAATAAAATGTTTTATTTTTTTTTAAAATAAATTTCTTGAGAAATGAGAGAACCACACACTTCACACATTTAAAGAAGATAAGAAAAATTTCCTAACATCCATCATAGTTAAACTAAAGATTTCTAATCACATAAAATAAGAAGAAGATGATACACATGCATAAGAGAAATCTAACAGAGTGGACACATGGGAACTTAAAATAAAGATAATGGTAGATCAATCTCAAATAATTTATACTAAAAAAATAGATTTACAAAGAACAGTCAAAACTAATCCCGAAACAACTCTCTTGAAATTTCTAAAAAATATATAGTCTGTTACATATTCTTTGAAATTTACAATGTGTTTGTCACTAGGACTGGGACAGAAGCTCCCGAGGACCATAAAGAAAATATATACAGGAATTAATCTTGTAGAAGGAGGATGGTGGGCGGTAAAAGAACAACAAGACCTGGAAAGATAAAAAGAGAAGCTATCGGACTTCGGTTAAACCTTTCTAGTCAAAGAAGCAGAGTAACTGGATGAATGAAATGATAAGGAAAGAAATATGTGATCAACATAAACTTACTATGATGGTCTCTCGTGCCTTCACCTGCTTGTTGTTTTCCTTTTATTATCTTCATTAATGGCTACACAAACCATATCAATAGTTTATTTCCCTTCGTTGGTCAATTTGTCGATTGTTTTATTGAACCATTCTTCAATATAATTTTTCATTGGCACCACATTTATCTCATGTTGGATTTTGATGATGAATAACTTGCTTTCCAAGTCTCTCAAATCAAGGGAAATACCATGTACCTCTTCCTCAATATCTTGATTCTTCATGGAATAGTCCACTAGCTAATTGTATTTTTCATCTTCATTATATTCGAGTATACCATAGAACTTTTCAACTGATAACCCTTTAAAAATCTCAACTTGTTCATCAAACTGTTTCATTTTTAGGAACATTGAGTTGAGAATTATATTGGGGTCTTATACTTCGTTACTCCCTCCTATTAGAACTATATCCATGAGCCTCTTGAATAGTTCTTCCCTTTTCAGTATAACTTCGATGCATGCTTGAACAATATTATTCAATTTTTTAATTTTTTCCTTCTAGCATGCATTCAACTGCTTTATCTGACTTGGGAAGGGAAAATCCTCCTCTCTTCTTCTTAGTTCCATCAGGTTAGAGACTTTGTTTCTAAAGGTTAGTACAACATCAAGGTAAAAACCTTATTCTTTCTTCAGATCAACTTGCAAATATTCATGGAAGGCATGTGCCCTCGAGCCAAAAGAAACAATGTTTTAGAAACTTCCCATGCCTCTTTGATCAATGCCATTATTTTCTTGATATTTCTTTCTACATAGATATTGGCTAATGTGAGTTGGATTGAAGATCCCTTCAATTTGATAGTGGTTCTGATGGGTCTGACTATTAACAAAGGACTGGAAAGAAGAGGAAGAGGAATTAAGGCATCTTCCATCTCCCTGATCCTTTCTTTCAACTTCGTGTTTCCTTCTTCTAGATCACCAATGGAGTCATCAAGAGCATCATTGGTTGCTATGTGAATTTTAGAAATCTATGATGGCCGCATATAATTTAGGTCAACCTATGAATGAGATTCTCCTTTCTTATTTTTCATATCACATTTTCCAATAATCAATTTCTTAGATTCCCTATCAGAGACAACACTTTGGAAATGAAATGACTCTTCTTCACTAAAGGTCTCATTCTCAAAAAACTCTAATGATGAATTTTGGTGGGCCATATTTCCTGGATGATTAATGGTGGGAAAATGTTTCTCGATATCCACCTCAAGATCCATGTCTTCAAGAGTGAAGTTGTTGATGTCATGGTCTTCTTCCTCTTGCACACCATTCTTCCTCTTCTTTCTTAGAGGGAGCTTGTGTGAGCTCTCAATTTTACCAGAGGGGGGATTCTTTTCTCCTCTGCAACTTGAACTATTGTTGGTAACTTTCCTAGTTGGGTATTTCGTTGGAGAATTTCTATGAGATGTGGTAGTTTTAGGAGTAACAAATGGACAGTGGGAGCTCTTCTCACTGGGACCCTTTCCTTTTTTCTTGTAAAACTTGTTAGTACTAAGTATTTTTTCCAAGTCGTCAACATTGTGTATAGTAGTACCTAAGTTGTTGTCATCTTATTCACTGAAAATAGTACAAATGAATGAATTGTTGAATCCTACTGATAACATATGCTCCACGAATATTTTTTTTGGGTCAAACCCCTTTATCTTTTCAACATACTTCATATTTTCATTGTGGAAGTGACTCACAAATTCATCAATTTTGTTTATATTCCTGAATATGAAGTCTCCAATTTAACAAGGAAACATGATGAATTTATTTTTACTCTTCTCATGGAAAAAGTGCAACGCGAAATTGTATTGCCTCACCACTTCCGTAATAAATACTTTATTTGATACATAGTATGGAAGAAAAAAGGGATTTTCCTTGTAATAAAAGATCATGATAACATTGTTGTTTTCCAACTTCTCTATCATTCCATTTTTCTCCAAGAATTTATTATTCTGATCGGATATCCCAGGGGTATTTTAACCAAATAATAGTTCTTTGAAAATCAAAATGAAACCATTGTAAACTTCATAAAAATGCAAATAATTATTCTTTCTCCACAATGCTTGATACCAAAAGGTAACTAGATCGAGTTCACTGTTCACCCTCTTACATATAGTCAATTTTGGAAATTGATACCAATATACTATCACAAATACCAAATAATAAGCCATAAATAATTTCTTGTCCCTTTTGTAACATGACAATCGGGAGGATATTTCAATGGAAATCAATTTTCCTAATCGCAAATAACTTTCTCTTTAACTGTCAAATTTAAAATATAAATAATCATGCAAGAAATGGTGGCGCTATTTTCTTGTCCTATCAACCTCATAAACAACCAAACAATTTCCTGAAAGGGGTTTTTAAAATAGTCGACCTGAATCCTGGTAATGCCTTTTGGAACAACCACGAGTTTCTCCAAGTCCGACTCAGGAAAGAGGTCCAAGTCATTGCCATGTTTTTCCAGGAAATCTCTGCAATCCTGTCCTTTGAAGGTAAGTGTTGGCTCAGGGAGCTTCAACATCTTATGAAACACTTGCGGTGAAAGAGATATGAGGGAATGGTATTGAAGTTGTATAATCCACTGACTCGGTACGTACTTCTCAATGAACAATGCAATCAGTTCTTTACAGTCGAATACCTCAGGGACACAACCTGCGCAAGAAATTCTAGATTTCCAGATCACTTCTCTTTTAGCAGGAGGAGATGAATAATATGTGCTGGTCCTAAAGTCTACACCTGACTGTTGAAGGGTAGATCTACGCCACCTCATGTTATGAATGGTTGTTTTTTTTATTTATGGGTCAGTTAAAGGGATGGTTACCAAAACATGGACATGGTTTGGTTGGCCAAATGACATGGATGAGGGTCCTCCTTGTCTGGTGGCACACTAAGGACAAACAAGTGAGACAGTAAACGTAAAAACAAAGAAAAAAAACAAACTATTCAATGAACAATCTATTTCTCGAAGTTCAAGTCTTAAAATGACATTTCAAGCATTAAACATGTACCAAAAACATAGCCATTCCCACAGGTTGTAATAAAACAACATATTCATCAAATCATAGCTATTATCACAGGTTTCATATTAATAAAGACAAGTTATACTATAACAGAAGGAAAATTAATGAACTTCGCACAACTCAAAATTGTATTGAAGATAAGAAACACATACAAATTAAAAAACAAACACATTTTCATAGACAATATTTTCACTAGGTAGAGAGATTTAATCCATGCACAAAATAATTCCAAACAGTTGTTGTATTGATCCTTTTCTCCCAAAAAATTGAATCCTCAAAACATACAAAAAATACATATTTATAAGAGTTGCAGAGGCTCTCGTCCATTTGGTATTGAGACTTAACTCTACACTACCAATTGTAAAACAACTTATTAACTTAACTAGAAATTATTGGAGTATAGTAATACTTCACACTTGACTTAATAAAAAAGAGTGCTTCTTATCACACAAAAAAGACCACTTATTATGATTTAAACTTAAAAGATCCTTGAACTAAACAATTAAAAATTGTTATTTGCGATAAAATTATACTGATGCATGTGCTAGAGAGAACTGAGATCCGATGGAAAATGACTAGGACTGACAAAACCGAGTTCTGTATTGATCATGGGCATGCATGAGAATTGTTGGAGGCCACTGGAGATAACTGACTGTATTGGCAGTGAAAGAAAAAAATAATCTGGTGTTTTCTTGGAGTCTCTAATATTATTTATGCAGTGTGGATTATAGTTTCCTCAATTATGATTTGGCATTGCAGGATCTATATTCCAAAACTTTTGTTCTGTACATGTTGGCTATCAATGAACTAATACCATATGGGAAATATGTTGATGTGTACTGGCTCAGTGTTCCCTATTTTGGTGCCCCTTTCAAACTTTAAAATATGCCATTAATAGAGATAAGACATTCCGGAAATTCATTGTTTGGGAGCTTTTGAGAGAATAATATTCATGTTTAGGAGTTTTGGAGAGAATAATATTCATATCTCCTAGAGGGCCGGAGTCGTTAACCACAACTTATGATAATTAACATGATATTAATAATTTAATCATTAATTATTTCGCGAGTTCGGGACTGTGAATGGTAAGTTTTAGAATCTCCCGAAGTGATAATGCTACAGAGTGACATGGCAATTCAGGACCGTCTTCAGTTGTTCAGGGCTCCGGGAGTTCAGGGGTTCAAAGATCTGTGTTTTCTTTTATTTGAAATCCCTCGAAGTGCTAATCATGTTTATCTTAATTAACTTGGGATAATCCTTTAATAATTTCTCATTCAAGAGTTTGGACTTCGGCTCTCTTTGAAACTGTGTTAACTCTTGATCAAAATCTCTTGGAGTAAATTTCCCCAGAGTCATGTGGCAGCTGTGATATCATGACCTATGATGTTTCATGAAAATAAGGGTGACATGTGTCACCTGAAATTGGGCAAATGGCATTCTAAAAATTATCGAAATGAGTGCCACGTGTCTATGACCATTGGATGCCACGTGTCACCTGGAATGGATTCTATGTGTCAATGTAGATGAGTGATACTTGTCTCTATAGATGAGCCCTATGTGTCTCTGGTACTTCGAGACTTTGACTCTTAGACTCTTCAAGATATTTTGAATGTAGGGTGTGGATATCTCCCAGATAACTGAACTTTCGAAGTGAGGTGGCATTTCGGGGCTCCAACCATTCGAGGCTATGGTACTTTGGGTTTTTTTTATTGTATTGAAGTAAAACCTCCTAGATGATTGATCCTACGGATCTGACATGGAAGTTTGATGTGTCATATCGTTGATGTGTCACATAAATAATGGTGACACTTATCACTTGAAATAGTACAGATGACACACCCAAATATTCTTGAAATGAGTGCCATTTGTCATGATAGAATTGTGCCACGTGTCATTGGCTCTTCGTCACTTTGGCTGATAAAAAATTCGACGATTTAGATCTAACATGTCCATGACATCACTAACGCTGATTGAAACTTCGACTCTTGGGTTATGACATGTCCATGATATCATTGTCGTTGATGTGGTATTGACATTTCAACATTCAAGAGTTTTGGAGTGTTGTGTTTGGAAATCCCCAGAGGAAGATCATCGAAGTGATGCGATGGTTCGACATTTGAGAGTTTTTGGATGTTCTTGGATATTTTCGGTGATGAAGTTGTGGAGTGACTTATGTGTGACTCTTGTGATTAAACCTCATGCAATTTCTAGAATCCCAAATGGTCGAGAGTTGTTGATGTGATGACCTATTGGATCTCCATCGTTGAAATTTAACTTGTCTGTTTGGCTTGAAATTTAATCCTGAAATGAACTGCTCTGAATTGTTACATTATGTTTTGTGGAATCTTATTGTGCATATAAAGGACTTGGTGGTCCTAGATGTCTCCTTCTCAAACAAAATAATTTGGTGGACATATTGCACACTCAATCAATGGAAAAAATGATGACAAGTATTTTGAACCAAATCTCGACATGCAATTATCCTTCAAGAAAAACAGAAACAAAATGTGCAAAGACTCAATAAAATAAAAAGGAAAATGATAGAAACCAAGTCATTTAGAGAGGGAAATTGACTAAATGAACCATACGAGAAAACATTTTGATGAAGGCATAGGGAAAATAGGTAGGAGGGGAAGGGGCTCGGATAACACTTCCCTATGAGGTGCTTAAGAACAACAGATAAGTGCCTTGGAATTAAATAACTTGCTCCCACCTTCCATTTCTTACCTATGTTTCTGTCTTCTAACCATGTATATCTGCTACTGTCTCTCTACCATGCATCTTATTGAACTCAAATCCGCAACTACACCCTAGTGCCTTTGTTGGGATATGGATTATTTATTTGTAAGTAAACTAACTTATCAAAACATGAAAAAAGGAAAGCATCTATGGTACAAGAGGACCCTTCCCTCAATCTTTAAATAAAAATAGTGTTTCAGGAAGCGCCCATTTACTCGACCCCCAAAAATTTCAGTATCATCCGGATTGTGTAAGATAAATGTGCTATTTTCTAGAACCTCAACCACCTTAAAAGGACCAAACTAGAGTTTATAAAACTTACTATTCTTGGATTTTTCTTCCCTTCTGGCATCCCACCTCAAAACCAGGTCTCCTTCTCGAAATATTTCCTTATTGGTTTTCTTATCAAAAGATTTTTTGATCTTTCTCTGGTATGCTTCAGTGATCTGACTCAGTGCTTCTCTCTTCTGTTGAACCTCTATAATCTGAAAGATTCTCCTTTGGATTGCATTTGGCTCCTCCATTTCTTCCTGTAGGAATTTAAGAACTAGTAGACTGAGCTAAGTGGGGAAGACAATATCTATCCCATAGAATAACTGAAATGGTGAGGTTCCCAAGGATCTCTTGGTGCCAACCCTATCATCCCACAAGGAATACTTAAGTTTAGATTCCTAGGATTTCTTGTTTTCAGTCAACAATTCCTTGATGATCTTGATGAGAATATTTTTTGATGACTCAACCAACCCATTCCCATGAGGATATTATGGAATATAATGTGTCAAGGTGATGTTATGGCTGCCACGAAATTCAATCATGGCTTTGGACTTGAATGTCTGGGAATTGTCTGTTACAAGTTTTCTAGGGAAATTGACCCTAACAAAGGTATTGGTTTCAAAAAATTCCATAATCACTTTGTTAGTAGAATTCCTAGTGGGCACAAATTTGATCCATTTGGTAAAGTAGTCAGTGGAAGTGAGGATCCACTTATGTTTCCCACTGGAGGGTGGATTTATCTCACTAATGAAATATAATCCCCATTGTTTAAAGGGGCCACTGGTAGTGATAGGTTTCATGGGAAGTGCGAGTAACTTATGCTTTCCCACAAAATTTTGACATTCATTGCATGCCCTTACTGTAGTGAATACATTAGAGAAAAGGGTGGGGTAGTAGTACCCTGCCCTTAGGATCTTGAGGGATGTAGCTTTCTAATGTCGATGTGAAAATTTGTTTCACTGAAAATTACAACAACATCATCCACAACATCATTATCTACATCTATATCCTCAATTTGATTATTCTTGAAAGTAGGTACTACACTTTGGTCATCAGTATTCCTACTCTATCTCTACATTATCTGAGGGGCATCATTCGGTCTTCTAAACTAGCTAGGATTTATGTTCCCGACCCCTTGAAAATATTTGTTTGGTTGTTTAGATTCCCACTTCACCTTAGCTATTTTAGATGCCAGATCCTTCAAATTTTTGGTCATTTCATCAATTTTATGATCATATGTGGCTGGGTTAGAGGAGTAAGTGGATTCCTCCCTCTATTTCTTCTTGTGTTTTTTAGATATGGTCTTTAACTAGTCTAATGCCAAGTTGTTAGATTCATCCTCAATGGTTTCTTCTTGCATGGATAGAAAGGTAGTGGATATTCTCTACCTCAATAGAAGATAAATTTTTTCATCAAATGCATTGGAATAAGTGATCTTGGCATAGGCTTCAGTTAGTTTTATCTCATCTAGGATTCTACTATACATCTTATTAAATCTCTTATTGAAGTCTAAAATAGACTCACCATTATTTCTCTTAAGGGCCCCAAACTCAGTGATGTAATAAATATAATCCATTCTATCTCCCCATTGCTTTATGAAAGCCTCATATAATGCATCAATATTTGCAATGGAGGTTGGAGGGAGGCCCAAGAACCATTTTCTTACCTCCCTATCAAGACTTTGTACAAACAACCTCATCCACACAGCTGCATTGCGATTTTAAAGTTGTCTACAAAGATATAGAAGGATACCATATGTTCCTCTATTGTGACATCCCATTCCCCATTATATCTGGGAAAATATTTCATGTAATGTGTGGTTGGAAGTGAATGCAATCCTAAATGAAGAACTAGGGGTGCATATCTGGGAGCAATTATGGCATCCATCTTGTTAATAACCATTGATTGGGAAATATGAATATGAAGATTGATTGGAGATACATGGGTGGATGTTGGACTAGATGATGAAGTATAGGTAGGAGTTGAAGGTGTCTATGGTTCCTTGGAATTATGATTCTCAGGGCTAGCCAATTCAAGATGCTTATGATGATGAAGAACAATAGATTCTTGAGGTGCAACTTTACCCTTGAGGGGTGGGGTATATATCTTAGCTAAGGTGGATTTTATTAGTTGTCTTTCTGGCTCAGAGACTGCTATGTCACTCTCAGGGTTAGGATGAGCCTTACCGACTTTGGTGTGCTCAGATTTGTACTTCTTGAGTCCTTTTCTGGGAGCCATTATTTGTTTTTGAAGTTTACTCAGTGGAGTCGCCGAGTGAAAGATGGTAGTTTGATTTTGTCTGATATTTTTTCACCATCAAAGGTTAGGTATGGTCATTATCATTCTCTCAGGGAAATATATTTCATAACTTTGTTCCCCAACAACTGTGCCAGAAGATGTTGGTCCTAAATTATGCACCTGATTGTTGAAGGGTAGAGCTAGGCCACCTCACATTATGGATGGTTGTTTTTTTAATTTATGGGATAGTTAAAGGGTTGTTTACCAAGACATGAACATGATGGTTTGGTTGGCCAAATGAGATGGACAAGGGTACTTATTGGCTAGTGGCACACTAAGGATACACAAGTGAGACAATAAAGGTAAAAACAAAGAAAAACAACAAATTATTCAATGAACAATCAGTTGCTAGAAGTTCAAGTCTTAAAATGTCATTTCAAGAATGAAACATGTACCAAAAACACAGTCATTCAGATAGGTTGTGTTATCACATAATGTTTTCTAAGGTTTGCAGGGAGACCTAGTCCTTTTCTTGAACAGGTATCAGCCTTGAGCTCAAAGCACAAATTTCAAACAACTCATTTTCATGCTTAAAATGAAAATAGGTGAGTTCGGTTGTGAGCAACGAAGATCCCTTATGAAGTTCAGAGTAGCGTCCCCTGGGCATTCAGAAATCCAGAATTGCGTGAATTATAGTGCCACAGAAAAAGTCTGAAGTCCTTCATCCCGAAGCGAGCGAGAGCCATGGATCTTAAGGGGGATAGGTGGAAGGAAATCCAAGGGTTCGAGGAAATGGGATTCGAGATATTTGAAGTGAGAGGTGAAAAAAGTTCTTGAAGAGTCAAAGCCTGAACTCTTGAAATGATCCGAGCCATCCAAAGAAATAAGACACGTTGAGTCGGATCCCTAAATTTGGAAGCCGGTGCTCCAGAGAATTGTGGAAGTCAATTATTGCAAAGTCCCAAAGCACCGAAGTGCTGAAGTCCTGAAGTCCCGAAGCGCTGAAGTGCCGATGTTGCAAAGTATCGAAGTCCCAAAGAGTTGAAGTCCTGAAATGCCGAAGTGCTGAAGTCTCGAAGTCTCGAAGCACCCAAGTCCCAAAGCACCGAAGTGACAAAGTCTCGAAGTCTTGAAGCACCGAAGTGTCGAAGTCCTGAGAAACTGAACCCCAGAGTGTCGAAGTGTTGAAGAGCCGAAGCCTCGAAGTTAAAGATCAAGCACCACTTGTCCTTTCATATCGGATGGAAATTATTCACTTCAAGAATCTGGGCTTCGAGAGTTTCAACATCTTGACTCCTAGTTTCATCCGAAGCTTTTTCTCCCAGAGTTCAGAATCAAGCGCCATATGTCTTCCTCAAATCGACGGTCGTCATTCACTTTATAGCTTCAACATTTTCTTCAGGTTGCCATGTCACTCCGGGCCCATATTTATACCAGCTCTATAGGTAGACCCCTCTCAAGATTTGAAGTCCAAAGTACGTGGAAGTCGTTAGTGAAAACATGGGGTACCCTTATCAGTCATGAAACGTGGCATCCATCTGGTGCTGACACATGGAACTTTTTTCAAGCATTTTCGGGTGTCTTCATCCTATTTTTGAGTGACACATGTCACCCCTCTGTATGTGACACGCCATCATAGTGATTTTAGGCCTCCATGTCAGATCGTCCTCTAGGAGGTGTTATTTTTTAGCACCAAAACAAGCACCCCACGCCAAAGCATAGTTTTAATAGATACTAAAGTTGGTAGGTGGATAAAATCTAGTGGTGGTGCCAGATCTAGCAGGTGCACCCAAATTGCAGACAGAGACCAAATCAAAAATGATGCTTCATTGCTGGGACACAACTTTATCGATTGATAAAATTATTGAGAGGTCCCACAATTGAAACTGTGGTTTGGGGAAAGTGATATGTGGCAGAAGGTGGTGGATTTCGGACCGAAAAGTAGTGTGAGTTCAAATCGCTTTCAACGGCCCCACAATCACATGCTCATATAGCGTCCAATCAGAGAGCAGTGCATGGCTTCCCCCTAGGCACTAAGACTCATCCCAATCTCGAGGGTTCAGTTAATAAATGAAAGGAAGATTCTTTCCATGATAATATAATACTTTATTCTCGTCAGGAATATTTTCCGTATGTGAATTATTTCGAACAATCCAATGTTAGTAATTACATGTATTATGATAGGATTGCAGATTGGTTGGAGTATTCATATCTCAAAAAGTTTCCAGGGAATGGTAAGATTATCTTCAACTTATTTAGAGATCAAGGAGGTAACTTTGACACACTCATTTTATATCCTTCAGATGGAGAAAATATGGAATGAAAGGAAAATTGTCGGGAGGATGTGGCACTTCGTTCTAGGCTGATGGTTATGCCAGGTCCCCATAACTCTTACAAGCTTCACAATCTCATTTTTTCATGTTTTTGTAACCCATATAATGACAAAATTGTAGAATGGATGGAGGATTCATAGAGAAATAATGTTCAAGGGAATGGTAAGGTCATGCTTTCTTTTCTTTTAAATGATGATGATAAAGGTAAGTATGATGTATTTTTTTCATATTTTGATATACTACCATTCTTGTTACTAATATTTGATTTTGTTTTCATTGTAGGATTGGAGTTACTTCGATGGCTACATTGGAATCATGACTTCACTTAGTGTTTTGATTTTTTTAGTAGTTAGAGTAGGTTTAGGAGTAGGTTTCCTTTAGTTTTCTTTCTAAATGTTGTTTTTTGTAATAATGTAGTTATGAACACAAGTGGGTACACCAAGAGAACCATAATATGCATGTTATCAGGGAAGTCCACTTTAATTTTTTTTCTCTCTGTTTTTCGTTGAATATTTATTTTCAAAAACGCAGTATCATCATGAAATTTTTTAATGGAAAAAAAGAGATAAGTAAATTTGAACTATCAATTCAATCCCAACCCAAGGTGCCACGAGTAGGACTGCACTCATCTTAATAAGGATTTTTTTTTCTTTTAGTCTCTTTTATTTTTTAATAATAATGTTTGGTCAAAGTAACATCTTATGCATCACTATGCTAAGAAAAGAACTTGCTCTCACATGAGATTTTATATGATTTAGTTCTTCCTTTATTGTACAGTGGGATGCTAGTAGATCCCAAAGCTTAGGAATATCTTTGGCCAAATTTGTTTATGAAAGTGTGCTTTTGCTATTTCGATTTTTTTTTTTTTATGTACTTCTGATTTAGAATCCCATTAATAAAATTTGATTTGGTTTGTTGTGTGTTTTTTGTTTTCTTTGATTTCTTTGAATGAGTTTTATTATTATCTGTCTTTTTGAATCAATATATTTATGATCAAAGAGCTATTGTTGAAGGAAACATTTATTTAAGACTTGTGTTTTTCATGCAAAATGAAATAGTTCAAAGAGGTCAATATAAGATATAGCTCAGACAATTGATTTTTAAGTCAATTGTCACTTTCATTGTGTCCTCAAATTGTCTTTGCCAGAGTATTACACCAGAGATATGGTTTAAATCTATGAGAATTACAATGATCTTTAAACTTTTTATGCCATCCATATTCTTAAGGAATCACTTTTAAGTGCTTCCCCATTCTCTAGATGTTTTCTTAAAGGAAATCTAAAATCTCTAAACCATGATAAAACTTTTAGTTTTGAAAGAAAATAAATAACATGATCAACTATTCACCTGTATTGCAATTAACCTCCAGTATCACCCTGCTCTATTTGTCATCAATAAATCTATAATTTTATTATTATTTAAAAATGGAATAAGAGGGTTGGAAGCACTTAACTGTGGGAATTGTGTGTAAACTCATTGGGGTACTGAACATGCTCACTGGTAGTGGGTAAATGGACACATGATATCAAGACAGCTTTGTCGGGGTACTGAACAGGACTGCTGGCAGCGAAGCAATGTCAGGTTGAGAGGTAGCATGTATATTATTTTAATTTAACTTTTATGGAAGTATACATCATGTGGATAGACAACTATTGGATGAGATTAAAGTACTTGAATGGGTTTAATGACATCCCTGCCGAGGTTATGGACACTTGTTGGAAATAGTGGCTCTGTCAACGGTATTGAAGTTCTTTTATAAACATCGTGACTCTTTGATTAAGACATTATTTCAGGTTATAATCCTCTACAAAGAAAATTCTATTGTCTGGTTATAACCTTGAGCTTATCCTAATACTATATGGTCTTAGAGTGAATATATTTCAGGGAGCTTAAATCATTTTTCAAGTCTTATTCTTTTCTTCCTGCGATGAAAAGAATGGGGATAATTAGAACGATGACCAACACATGATAATAATATTTTTTGTATCTGCTTACATTATTGTACAAATCTAAAAACTTGGAACCTAATGATGTTCGCTTCATAATTTGATATGTAACTTTATTTTCATTTTTAATATTCTAGATTATGAAATTTAAAAACATGTAGTGCGCATTGTCCATACAAGTATACTCCCGGGTATGTTAAATTTATTTTAACATTCATTTTAAGATTACAATAAATATATTCAGATATATGTAAAATTAAAAGTTTAAAACTTGTTATTTTTCATTTGTATTAAGAATAGTTAGATGTATTTATGAAATAATATGAAATAGTATAATAATTTTTATGTAAAAACAATTATATTATAAAAAAAAATTTAGAAAACATAAATATTAAATATATTACTTAGTAATATACAATTTTATTAATGCTATCAATTTTATTAAATGTTACTTAATAATATCAATGCTATCAATTCTATAAAAAATCAACAATAAAAACGAAAAACATATAGTCAATAGAAAAATAACTTTCGCACCTCCACACAAGTATATCACAGGGAAACCAAGATATGGCTTCCACACCTTCGTACAAGTATATCCTTTGGAAACCTATAACAATTAAAATGAGGAAAGATGTAGGAATACAATCCCTATAAATACATACTATCACTCCTTGGGATTTTCATTGGACAGTGTATAGTTTGATTTTCTTATGGAGAAAGCCTCACGGGCATATCAAATAGAATCCTTGAATGAATGGTACATTATGGAAAATGCAGGAATGCTCGTTTTCTTTTAATGGATTTAAGTTATTTTTGTATTATTTTTTACTATTCTTTCATTTTATACCAGAAATTGCATAAGCTCAATAATTATTTAAAATGAATCAATGTGTACAAGTGATGTAACTATTCGATAAATCCCTTGGTTGATTTTTTATTTGGTTTGATACTTAGTTTAAAATTAGGGACGTGTCAAGGGACATTTGTTAGTTTGATTGACATATGTGGGTACATTAAAGATAAATAAGTAATATGATTTCTCCTGCAATGCCTCCTCCATTCCCAACCAAGAATTTACTTAATCAAATCCAGGACAAAATATTCTAGGATAATATCTCTTTGAAGATACTGGTGTAAGATAGTAAATAACTTATGAAAATTAGAACGATAACCAATACATAAAAAAATAATCCTTTGTATATTCCTACACTATTGTACAAGTCTAAATAGTTACCATCTAAGCTAACGATGCTCTGTTCATAATTTGATATGTTCATTTACTATATTTTAGGTTATGAAATTTAAGAACATATAGTCTGCATTGTGCACCTCTAAAACTTTTCACAGGTATAGGCCCGTGAAAGTACTAATAAATCTAAACACAATGTGCATAGCTTCTACACATCCACACATGTATATCCCCTGCATAACAACACTTATAATGAAAAAATTTATACCTGCACAGGTGTATCCTCCATACACGTATATCTGTTAGAATGAGAAAAGATGCAGGAATAAAATCCCTTTAAATACAGACTATGGATCCTTTGACTTTTCATTGAAAATTGTATAGGTTGATTTTCTTATGGAGAAAGCCTCACATGGATATCAATAGAATCCTTGAATGAATGATATGTTATGGAAAATGCAAGCATTCTCCTTTACTTTCAATGGATAATCTCAATATTTTAAAATGACTCAATGTGAACAATTCATGTAACTATTCTGTAATAAATTCTGAATACAATGTGCATAGATTTAGCTTCCGCACATCCACACAAGTATATATCCCACACAACAACACTTAGTCTAATAGTTATCAATGTTATCAATGAATAACAATTTTCTATTATTGATGACTTTGATAACTATTTGAATTATGCACTTGTGGGAATGTATTTTCCTATTTATATTCATTTTAATAAATTTAACTTGATATTAAACAAAAATAATTAATTTAAGAACACCAGAAAATTTCCAGCAGACCAAATATCCACTATGCATTGAAAAAAAAAACTACACAAAGCACCAAAGACATAGCTATGTGATGTGCATAATCATGTATGTGGAACTATATGAAATCCTAGCTACAAAAGTGTCACCATGCCGAATGCTAACCTATACCCGTTCCTTGTGCAAGGATAAAAAAAATAAATTTTAACTACATTAACTACAAGTGTACATGTTGCACAAAGATTCCAAATAGTCTGACCAAATGCTTTCTCTATGATCAGTCCCTGAGCTAGTCCTCCGCCTGCAACTATACCATTGAGATAGCTATACTTGGTCTACTTAGCACTCTGTATCTCTAAGCCTTGTGTATCTACAAAATAGTCTAATATAATGCCTTCTCTTTCCCTCTAAATCATAGCAAATGAATTTACTATAAATCAATGATATATCCTGCAAATTGCTTTCTCTGCACTCCGCACCTCCACAATGTTAGAAAAACAGGATCGTGAAGCAATAAAATAAAAAAATGTGGAAATAAAACACAGAAGATACATAATACAATAGAGACACAAATATATGTGGTTCACCCAGTGTGGGCTACATCCACCAGAGAAATTTCTAGGTCCTTCCTTTATTATTACCCAACAAATGAAGGGATACAACCTACAACAAACTCGTTGTAACTTCCTCTTCATTTTATCACAGTCTCCTATCTCAGAATACAATATTCACCATAATGCATAGCCACAGTACATTTTCCTCATAACAGAGGGTTTCCTTCTAGGGAAAAAAAACCCTAACATAATTTATATCATTAGACCTGCAACCTATTCCAGATTTACAATGAAATTACCATATGCTTTTACAAGGCAATTTTTCCTTTGGGGGCTTCACCCCCGAAACCCCGCTGGGGGCCCTCCTTCCATCGGAAACCATAGAGGGGGTACCCCCTCTTCAATCCCCCATGTGGAAGAGTGTAAATTCTTCTGGGGTCTAAATACTTCATGGGGTATAAACACGACTGAAAACAAAAGACCTATGAATTAGGAAGATAATCAGGCTCCACAAACAACAATCTCCCACTTGGAGACTGATCTCAACAAATCCATCGTTGTTGTATATGCTGGAATCTGAACCTTCTTGGACCTAGAAAATTTATCATCTTCATATTCATCCTTGTAGACCAACTGAAAATGAGTAGGAACTCAATTTCTCCCTGGTTACTCCCTTTGTTAACATGTGTACAAGATTCTGGCTAGTGTGTATCTTTTCCAACTTCAAAAGTCAATCTTCCAAGGTGGATCGTATGAAGTGGTACTTCAATTATATATTCTTAGTCTTCGAATGGAAGGATGAGTTCTTTTCAATATGAATGGCACTCTCACTGTCACAATACAACTTTCTATTCTCTTGCTTCTTTCCCAATTCCTCCATAAACCTCTGTAACCAAATCATCTCCTTACTAGCCTCTGTAGAAGCAATGTACTCTACCTATGTTCTTGAAAGTGCAACAACCTTTTGCAGTTTTGAAACCCAACTTACTGTTTTTCCACCTATAGTAAAAACATACCCTGTAGTGCTCCTCCTGCTGTCTTTATCACCTGCCATATTTGAATCAACATATCCCTATAGAATAGTCTCTGAACCTCCAAAACATAATGTATGATTAGTGTTACCTCTCAAATATCTGAGAATCCACTTTACTGCATCCCAATGTTCTTTACCTGTATTGTTCATATACCTGCTCACAAATCCCACTACATGTGCAATATATGGTCTTGTGCAAACCATCACATACATCAAGATTCCAAATGATGATGAATAAGGGACCCTAGACATGTATTCTATATCTTTCTATGTATTGGGACACATTTCCTTGGTTAGTTTGAAATGGCTGGATAATGGTGTACTAACTGGTTTTTCATTCTGCATTCTAATTAACCTCTCCAACACCTTCTCTATGTACTCACTCTGAAACAATGTCAATTTGTGATTTTTCCTGTCTCTTGTTATTCTCATACCAAAGATTTTCTTTGCAACACCCAAATCCTTCATCACAAATTAATTATATAATTTATTATTGAGCACATTTATATCCTTCATATTAGAACTTGCAACAAGCATGTCATCTACATACAATAGCAAGATAATATAGATTCCATTTTCTAGCTTTTTGAAATAAACACAATGATCAGAATGATGTCTACTATAACCATGTTTTGTCATAAACCTGTCAAACTTCAAATAACATTTCCTTGGAGCTTGCTTTAGGACATACAAGTTCTTCTTCAAACTGCATACCAAATTCTCCTTCCTTTTGACCTCATACGCCTGTGGCTGCTGCATATAAATCTCTTCCTCCAAATCCCCATGGAGAAAATTTGTTTTTACATCTAACTATTCAAGATGCAAATATTCTACTATGACAAGACTCAAAATAGTCCTAATTGAAAACATTTTAAAAATAAGAGAAAATATTTCATCAAAATCTATACCTTTCTTTTGTGCAAACCCCTTTACAACAAGTCTAGCCTTGTACCACTTTTCTCCTCCATCGTCTTCCTTAAACTTGTAAACTCATTTATTCTGCAATGCTCTTTTTCCTGTAGGCAACTGAACCAAGTCCCAAGTATGTTTATTTACCAAGGAATCCATTTCCTCATTCATGCCTTGCTCCCACTTCTTTTTGGTGTCTACCTACATTGCTTCTTCATAACATTCTGTTTCACCAGAACCAGTCAACAATAAATAATATAATGAAGGAGAGTATCGTTCAACGGGTATACTTACCCTGGTAGATTTTATAACAACACTTGTAGGTGTTAGAGGTGCCTTCTTCTCCTGTTGTTGTACATTTTGATTTTCTGGTTCCTTTGGAATTTCTTTTTCAGTGATCTCATCAAGCACTATGTATTCTTGTTTTTCTTTTTCCTGTTTCTCTCCCTGCAACTAATCTTTGTACATGACCTTCTCATCGAATATGAAATCTCTACTCCTAATAATTTTTTTATTTTCATAATCCCATAAGTGATAACCAAAATCATTAACACCGTATCCAATAAAGATACACTTCTTGGATTTTGCCTGAATCTTTGTTTTATTTTCTTTACCAATATGGACAAATGCTTCACAACCCAAAGTTTTCAAAAAAGAATATTTTACCTTTTTTCCTGTCCATTCCTCCTCTGGAATTCTTCCATCCAAAGAGATTGAAGGTTTGCTGTTTATTAAGTAAACAACAATATCTACAACATCTGCCCAGAACTGTAAGGGAAAACCAACATGCAATCTCATACTCCTTGCATGCTCCATGATTGTCCTGTTCATCCTTTATGACACACCATTTTCTTGTGGTGTTCTTGGAACTGTCTTCTCTCTACGAATCCCATGGAATGAACAATAATCATCAAACTCCTTGCTGCAATATTCACCTCCATTATATGATCTGAGACACTTCAAACTTTTTCCTATCTCATTCTCAACCGAAGATTTCCATTTCTTAAAAGTATCAAAGACATCAGATTTTTTTTGAATGCAATAAACCCAAGTTTGTTCTAGTTCCATCATCAATAAAAGTAACATAATAACGAGAACCACCAAGAGATGATACATGATTTGGTCTCCATACATATGTATCCAAAATATCTAAACTTTCATTCTTATTTTATTTTCTAACTCTGATAAATCTGAATCTCTTTTGTTTTGCATAACCACAATGCTCACAAAAGTCTAAATCAATTGTTTAAGATTTGGCAACAAATAAATTTTGTGAAGTATCTTCATTCCCTTCTCACTCATGCGTCCCAGCCTATGATGCCACAATGTTGTATCCACTCCTGTAGAAGCTAAAGAGATAGAAGAGTCAATATTACCAGTACACAAATACAGTGTACCTACCTTCTCTCATTACCACTCGAACCAGGAACCCTCTTTTCCTGCGAGTTACCTTTCACTTTGATACCATTTGTTAGAAAAATAGGATTGTGGAGCAATAAAATAAAAAAAATGCAGAAATAAAACAAAAAAGATACACAATACAATAGAGACATAGATATATGTGGTTCACCCAGTGTGGGCTACGTCCACCAGAGAAATTTCCAGGTCCTTCCTTTTTTATTATCCAACAAATGAAGGGATACAACCTACGACAAACTCGTTGTAACTTCCTCTTCATTCTCTCACAGTCTCCTATCTCATAATACAATATTCACCATAATGCATAGCCGCAATACATTTCCCTCATAACAGAGGGTTTCCTTCTAGGGAAAAAAACCCTAACATAATTTCTACCGTTAGATATACAACCTTATAATGAACGGTTAATATTTACAATGAAATTACAATATACTTTTCCAAGGCAATTTTTCCATCAGGGGCTTCGCCCCCAAACCCCCATCGGGGGCCTGCTTGTCCCCAGACCCCGCATATGGTGTACCCCCCCTCTGCACTCCCCCACATGGAAGAGTGTACATTCTTCTGGGGTGTAAGTACTTCATGGGGTATAAATACAGCTGAAAACAAAAGACCTTTGAATTAAGAAGATAATCAGGCTCCACAACCAATAGACGACTCTGCATAGGTATAGCCCTGTAGAAGGACTAATAAAATCTGAAGACAATGTGCATAGATTTTGCACATCCGCACAGATATATCCCTCGCACAACAACACTTAGCCTAATATTTATCAATGTTATCAATGCGTAACAATATTTTGTTATTGATAACATTGATAACTATTGGAATTGTCGAGCTGGGAGAATGTATTTTCCTATTTATGTTCAATTTTAATAAATTTAACTTGATATTAAAGAAAAACAAAGCCCTGTGTATCTTCAAAATACACTGAAAAAATACCTTTTCTTTCCCTCTAGATCATAGCAAATGAATTTTCTATAAACTAGTGATCTATCTTGCCAATTACTTGTTTCACATTCCGGACCTTTACAAAACTTTAGGCCTACATAAACACTAATAAACTATGAATAAAATGTGCATAGCTTCCACAGATACACACAAGTATATCCCATGCACATAAACACTTAGTATAATAGTTATCAATGTTATCAATGCATATCAATATTGTATTATTGATAACATTGATAACTATTTGAATTGTTGAGCTACAGGAATGTATTTTCCTATTTATATTCAATTTTAATAAATTTAACTTAATATTAAAGAAAAACCAATTAATTTAAGGACACTAGAGAATTTCCAATAGATCAACTATCCACAACATGATGCAAAAACAAACTACAGAAAGCACCAAAGACATAGTTGTGTGGTGTGGACAATCCCCAATGCACATGTATTCAAAATCATAGCTACAAAATTGATGCCACACGAGACACTCACTTGTATCGATTCCTCGCAAAAGGATAAAAGAACAACATATTAACTACACTAAGTATAAGTGTGGAGGTTGCACAATGATTAAAATTAGTGTGACCAAATGCATGCTCTATTATCAATCCCTATACTAGTCCCTCGTAGCTATGCAGTTTAGATAGCTATACTTGGTTTACTTAGTATTATATATCTCTAAGCCTGTGAATATTCAAAATAAGCTCGAAAAATAATTTCTCTTTCTGTCTAAATCATAGCAAATGAATTTACTATAAATCGGTGATCTATCTTGCAAATTACTTTGCTCATCACAATTAGCGATGTGGAACCATTTGAAATGAGGAAATACAAAGTTACAAAAATGTGCAAGGAAAACATGTGTTAGTTCTTTACACAAATCCTAAAGATAGACAACCCCATGTAGAAGGAGAATAGATACACAAGAATTCCAAATCGCAAGAAATATGAAACATACGCATAAGCATTGGAACAATGCATTCCTCGCACGAGGATATAAAATGGTTTGTTTGATTGCTTCACAAAACAAAAAATGAATCATTTCAAATTATCATGACAACAACTGAAAACAGACCTAAAACAATAACCAACTATTTTTAGCAGCAACACAATAGAGCTAATTGCACCACACTCGAAGGTATTTCCTTGTACACCTTTCATTGTTTTCCACACACACAATTACTGTAGGTGCATGAACATGATCTGGTAAACACCAGAAAAAAATATAACAAAACACAACACTTGCATTATGAAACAAGCATATACTATTAGACAACAAACACACAACCTAGTTGCAGTTTAATAGTTATCAATGTTATCAATGCATAAAAATATTCTATTATTGACAAAATTGATAACTATAGCGACCAAAAATAAACAATTCTAATAAAATCCATACAACTACACGTAACATTTCTAACATAGAATTTTAATTTCAAACATAGAATTCTTTGAGTGCGTAAATAATTCATTGAGCTTCAAATAAGCATATAATATTTCAACAAAATTTAACATTTATCTACAGCATGAAAATAACTCAACAATTCATAAATAAAATACCTTCTTCTGATGCTAATTCCTGCAGATATGGTTGTCCTTTCCCTGCTGCCTTGCCTAGCCTAATGCACTGACCAACTCTACCCAAACCGACTAACCTCCTAGCCAGCTAGGATTAGCCTATCCAGCTCCCTAGCTCCAGGAAACCGAAAGGAATCCTACCCCCCGTGCCCAAAACCCCCAGCAAGTCGGTGCCCCCTGAAATGGTTCCCTAAAACCGCAGAACCCAACAACAGAACCAAAAAATCCCAACCAGAACTATAGTCTCTCCTCCCCCATAATTCTTCCTTCCCCCTATTCTCATCATGCCTTCCCGTCAGATTCTTTCCCCATCATATCTTCCCCTTCACCGACTCTCCTCCCTCTCATTAATTTCCTTATCTCCTCCTTTATTACCTTATCCCCTTATTTATTATCTTATCCCCTTATTTATTATCTTATCCCCTCCATTTAATGTTTCTTCCCCCCCCCCTCATACGTAAGTCTTTAATTAAATAAACTAAAAATTATTAACCCCTTTAATTCATTACTCAATTAATTAATGAGTCAATTAATTAATTAATTAATCATTGACATATATGAACAAGTAATTAATAATTAATTAAT
>ML819991.1:9902-22889 GCA_009831015.1 Picea engelmannii | reverse complement strand
AGTGATTTTGAAAGCCATAGTTGTTAAGTCATAATTTTTTAATATATTTTATTCGTCTTTCAAGTCCCATCGGGTTATTTTTCCATGTTTATCACAAATACTAATAAATCAAATATTCAAAAAAATGGTATTATGAATGTGAAATATGTTGCAATGTAATGATAAAAATGTATGATCATGTAGGTGTGTAGTGGTTCATTTGTTTGATTTTATTTGGTTAATCTTGAGTCATTCATAGAGTCATTGATTAGCTCAATGTTGGGTTTACTTTTAGTGGTTTACGAACCCATGGTATTTTCCCATAGTATTTGATGTTAGTGATTGCATGTCATTTCATGTCCATATCCACACCATGCATGTCTTTGCATGACTATGCATGTCCATGCATGTATTCACATGGCTATCTACACTCCATGCATGTCTTTGCATGACTATATTGAGACCATGCATGTATTCTCATGACTATTTTCACTCAATGTGTGTTTGCATGGTGATCTCCAAGATATGCATGTCTTTGCATTGTAATCGAAATCTTGTAAAGGAATTAGTGTTGTAATTGATGAATCATATTTATTGGATTAAGATACTCCATTGTAAGAATCCTCAAGTGGTTTGCATTGGCCTAGATTGACCGATTTAACCAAGGTTATTAATAAATATCTATGGATGTGTCAGTTCTCCCAGTTAAGGGTTTTTAGAATTAATATTGTCTCTATGTGAATGCTTTGTTGTTGTGCTATTTCTCTCTTAGTTTGGGTTTGACTCCCTCATAGGAGGGCCTAGTAACTTGCAGAGAATAGAGTAGACAATTTCTATGAGTGAATATTGATTGTCATCAATTGTTGTTGTGAGGCGAATCTGACAAGTATCTATGGGGAGGAGCCACAATATGAGAGGGAGAAAGTACCCGCAAGAAGAAACTTCCATACAAAGAACAACTTCTATAATTGAGAATTGATTGTTATCGGTTGGTGTACCCAAATTGGTTTTTGTTCATAGTTTCAAATCGAGATGCTTGGTCATCCCCTTTGTCTCTTTGTCATCCCTTGAATTACTTCTCTAAGATTTTCTTTGCTTGGTCACTATGGGATGAGGGTTTACCTTGGGTGGAACACTTCCTCGAGAAATAGGGGGAGATTGATCACTATTTTCATTGGAGGGATTTCCTCTCTCCTTATGAGATTCTGTGGTTCTTATCATAGTATTTATATTTCCATTATTTCTATCAAATTCTTGAACATTAGGGTCATGACTATCACCCTCTTCTTCTCCATATATAAGAGTGTTGTTGAGTGATTGGTTGAGCCTGAATGCAACTATATGATTGTAAAAAAGTTGATCAAGGTCAAACCCCTTGATCTCCTCTACAAAACGCTCGTAGAAATGGTTGAAATAGGAAGCATATTCGTCAACATTAGTAGTTACTCTTAGGAGAATATCGCCAAACTTCCAGGGAAGAGAGATGAACTGCTTTTTTCTTGTCTCTTAAAAGTTATGAAACCAAAATTTGTATTTTCTTTCCACTTATATAACAAACAATTTTTTAGACACATAATATGGAACACATATGAGTTTTTAGTGAGAACAAAAAACCTTGATGATATTATAATCATCAATTTTTTCAAGAACTCATTTTCCATTCATAAATGTTGAGGCTTCTAATGAGATTCATGAAGTATCTTCTCCAAATAGTAAATTTTTAAACTCGGACATGAAATTATTATATACTTCATAAAAATGGTGTCCAACCTTCTTTCCTCAATAGAGCGTGATACCACATAGTTACATGGTCCAATTTTTAGTTTACCATTTCAACAATGCTTAATCCCTTAAAAACATGACAATAAGTGATGGAGAACACCAAATAAGATGCCATATAAAATTTATTCTCAGTATTAAACTTTATTAGTTGTGTGGTGACCTCATTTGAGATAATTCTCACCCAGTCAAAGATTTCTTTCTTGTGAACAATTAAATGAAATATATATGATGTCAATTGGGGAATGGTTGTTTTAGAATCTTGACCAACAACTTGAGTGAATAACCAAGTGATTTATTTATATGGTCCTTTTAAAGAACTAACCTGAACCCTGGATAGGTCTTCCGACATTGAGGTAGAATATTTTAGATATTCTTGTAGAAGTTCTATTCCATTATTTTTTCTTTTCAGAAAATTCTTCACTTCTTCCCCTTGGTAAACCGGGTTCGGCTCTACAAATCTCAAAATCTTCTTAAATACTGAAGGTGCCAATGAAATATGGGATTCACTTTGTAAAGAGATGGTTCTTCTATCGTGTATAAGTTATTCAGGAGCATCACTCCACGTCATAAATGTGCTAACCAACCAACACATTCAACGCGTATTCATGGATAAAGAAAGAGGCATCGACCTTCCCACTTTTAAATTTTTGGAATATGATTCGATACAGATCATTCATGTTGTAAGTATGTAAGATTCGACCATGCCTCTGTACAGGTAGTGGTTGAGGTTACCTTAAATGGTAGCTTGCAACAAGCGCAAGACGTAGTCAGGACTGGGCATCCATTTATGTAATGTAGCCGTAGAAGTACTATGCCGCAGCAAAGAAAGTGATGGCACTAAGATGATGAAAATGATAAGCTCATGGGAGACCTCATTTTGGAGATAGGACTGAGAGGAGATTCAGTGGAGACTTGAGAGAGGAGAGAGATATTAGGTAGATAGGTCTTAGAAGTTTTGAGAGAGAGCTTGAGAGAACTAAGACTATGAGCAGTCGAGTTCCTTTGTAAACACATTTGTATAGACATTTTGAGATTAATACAAAGCAATTTTTCCTGCCCATGAATTGTCTGTGTGTGTTTATGCATATGAATGTCATTTGTATGCTGTATATATAGGTTATAGATATATTTTACTATTTGTTTGTGAGTTTGTCGATTTTAGTATCGGTTCTTTAGGCTGTGCAAGGAGTGCACAATAGAACAGTTGAGGTTTTGTAGCCAGAGCAAGGAGTGCACATCTAAATTTTGTGGAATTAGAGAAGAACATGTAAGGAGGGCACACCAGAGTGATCACAGACCTAAGAAGGAGCTTCATAGTTATTGAATACTCAAGAGGGAAGATTGTGCATAGAAGGCACAAAGAGACAAAACTTCTAAAGGTTTTGTAGAGCTATACCAAGATGGAATTGAGAAAGCGCAAGGATTGAACCAAGGGGAACTCTGTTTCAAGTTCTGTGAGAAGAGAAGTGTCGAGGAGAAGACAATTAAAAAGTGGTTTAACACTCCAGATGAATACCTGTGCAAGGAGTTCACTAGGAAAACACTTGGAGGAAGTGTTGAAAGACTACCATATGAAGGCCAGTCGGAGCCTAAGGAGTGCGTTCAAGGAGGAATTATTCTAAATCCATAAGCTCAAGAGAGATAGTGTTTCTAGAATGAAAGAAAGACCCAAAATTGAAAGGCCCACATGAGACAAATCGAAGACCAAGACCTTCGAAACTTTGAAAATTATTCCAAAGCTAGGAAGAAATTGGAAGCTCAAAAGGAAGAGCACAACAGTCGTAGATCAGCTGTAGAGGAAGAAATATGGACCATCGAATCCATGTCCAGACACCCAGGAGAGCGCAGGAGGGAGAATAGATCTCAACTGTTAGATATGAAAGTGCATGGACCAATAGTCGTTGGATTCAGAGGAGGTGCATGAAGTTTAGTCCATTGGATTGCACAGAAGGAGAGCCGACTTCACAAAACACGAAGTCCTGACATCATCGGGACCATCCATTTTCAGAGGACATGTGGCCGAGATCCACGTACGTCAGATATTTGAGAAGGGAAGAGTCACAAAGATCCTAACCATCCATTGGAAGGGACGCGTGGCAACAAATCAACATTTCGCTGACTCGCGACTCAGAGGAGTCAAAGGGAAAAGTTGTGAGAACTCGCGAAACGATCATAGTCATTGATCGTTCTAAAATCATTGGGACCGTCCATTTTCAAGGAGGGAACGTGGAAAAAGAAAATCATTTCGCTGACTCATGACTTGAATAGGTCAAAGAGTAAAGTCGCGAGAATTCACGAAGTGAAAACTCCTGAAAAGATCACAGTCGTTGATCGTTCCAACGTCATCAGAACCATCCATTTGGAGGGACATGTGGTGAGGGATCAATATTTCGTTGAATTGTAGGAGGGAAAATTCAAAGAGGGAAACAATGATAGCTCTCGATACGTGAAGTTCTGATGTGCTTTAGAGTTAGGACCTAGGTCATGGTGAATGGACACATGGGTGGAAGTTAAAGGAGGAGCTAAGGAACATTATCCCTTTTCAGAGCTCGGGAGTTGGGGAGTCATAGTTGGCCTATATGTAGAGGTCCCAAATTCGCAAAATGCAACGGGCCCAGAGGATTGGCCATAGGAAACAGGACAGGGTCACATGCAGAAGCTCTAAGGGAGGAGCTAGAGCCCGTTAAGCCCTATTTCGGGTTTCAGAACTTGAAGGAGTTGGGGGACTCAACAATAGGATTTGTGAAGTCGCGAAATCTGATACGCCATTTTGGGGTTAAGCCTATGGTCATGATGAATGGTCACATGAGCAATTATAAGGAAGGGAGTTACATCCCTTAATCCCTTTTCGACATTTCGGGAGTTGGGGAGTCAAGATCAATTCACTCGTAGAGTTCCAACATGAGAAATCATGACATGCCTTTGGTGTAGGATTATGGTCATAGCTCGTGTTCGGGTGGAGGTGAGGCTTGCACTTGGTTCTTAGTCACATAGGCGGAGTTTCATAAGTTGTACCTGTGTATTTGTTTGTGGGATTCCAACAGGGAATCGAAGAGCTACTCCAGCTCGTAGAGTTGAACAATCCAGAGACCGAGAGGTTAGCAGACCCTGCCAAGGCAAAGGTAGGGGGTCTACATCAAGTGGTATCAGAGCCAAAATTTTGTTTGTAGGGCACAGACAAAAGGAGGAAATAAAGAAAATACTCTGATACACACCATCAAGTGGTATCGAAGCCTCATTTCGCCTATGGACAGTAGGTGAAGAAGGAGAAAGAAAGAGATAGTGTGATACCATCAAGTGGTATTAGAGCCACTTTCTGTCTATAGACAATAGGCAGAGTGGGGGAAAAGAAGATAATCTGATAACATCAAGTAGTATTAGAAGTTGAAGTTCAATTGTGGATAGCGGGTGAAGGAAGACAAAGTGATGATGCTATATGGTGATTGTTTGTAGGAGTGCAACAGTCAATAGACAACTAGGTGAGCTATAGGAGAAGATGGCGATGCTCTTAGTTGCAGAGTAACCAACAAAATTTCCATGGGGGCAGGTAGTAGAATATAGAGATGGTTATTGAGGACCATGAGTAGGGTCGAAGAGGAGATCACGAGAAGAAAAGTAAAGAAAAAATTGACAAAGAGCTCATTGAGATAAGAGAGAGAATGGAATAGATGACATTGAAGATGTAGTAGGAGGCAAAAGTACACTGGATATATGAACAACCTCTGAACAGGAAAGCCAAATGGCCTGTTAAAAAGTTGTTGGTCAGGAAACGACAACAAGAGTTGAGAAGGTGGCTCAGGTATGTTGAAAACCTCACTAACATAGTGTTGGTTTGCATTTGTGAGCGAGAAGTTGGAGAAACCCTCAGTGATGAGGAAGGGAGATTAGATTCAGGTCTCATAAACTGCCAAGAGGGAACAAATGAATTTTCTAATTTCCAGGTGGGCAATGAAATGAGATTGTTGGAGGATATCATAGACTGTCAGGAGGACAACAACAAAAATTCATATTTCCAGGAGGGAAATAGTATGAGATTAGTAGAGGATCTCATAAACTACCCGGAGGGCAGAAGTGAACTTTGAAATTTCCAGGTGATTAATGGAAGGAGATCATCGAATGTTCTCATATAATTTCTGTAGGGCAGCGATGGAAGTTCAAATTGCTAGGTGGGGAATGAGATGAGGTCACTTGATCTCATATATTACCAGGTGGGAAAAAATGGACTTTTGAGTTGCCAGGTGGGCAATGTAAAGATATGAGGTGGAGTTCTTGCATACTGCTAGAGGAGCAATGTTGAAAGTTCAAATTTCTAGGTGGGCAATGAAGAGGGATCATTGGATCTTATAGATTACTAGGTGGACATCAGAAAATTCCCAAATTTCCAGGTGGGCAGGGAAAAAGGATGATACTATCTGGGAGTCTCACAGACTTTGTTGAGAGTTCATATCAACAAGGAGTGTTGATGGAGAAGGGTCAAAGGAGCATTCTGGTCATTGGGGGAATTCATCTATTCCTATGAGATAGCCCAGTTTAGGCCAGAGCATGTGTTGCAAATGCAATGCCAGAGGAAGGACAACCATCAGAAACCATCAAAGAGGAATGAAAGGAGCAGGCACTAATGTCTACCCCAATAGAAGTAGAAGTGAATTCAACCGAATATCTCAAAAATTTCATCCAAAAAGCTGAACAAGAGATGACTATAGCACTAGAGCCTGCAACAAAAGAGGAAGCATACAAAATGGATTTTGTTGATCTGTATGAAAAATTGGAAGCCCTGAAGAAGAGGGTGATAGGGCAAATCCTACACATCCAACAGGTCAAGTTGGCGATAAGCATAGGAGCATACCAGCCTGGGGAGTAGTTGGAAGAAGTTGGACTTGAGCCAACAAAAGGAGAAATGACAGAAGCTAAGTAATCAGAGGAGGAAACTGAGCAAAAGTTCAGTGAGGAGACTGCAGAATTGGAGTGTGCAGTAGGGTGGAAAGCTAAGGCCTTGGGAGAGAAAGACATCATAGGAGATCAGGCTGATCTACCCATTGACAAAGAGGAAGTGCAGTAGAGAAGACTACATAAGAAGAGCGAGCCACTGGAGCAACTAGATGAGGTGATAAAATAAATCAGGAAGATGATGTTGAAGTTAGCAGAAGCAGTCAACAAAGAGAAGTTGAACAAAGGAGATCCTCCCATAGCATCAAGAAAGCAACAACAGTAGCAGTGAAGCAGAGGAGCAAGAGGACAAATCCAAGGGAAAGTTTGGGATCCGTGTGGATTTCAACGTTGGAGAAGGGGAGATTATGAGAAAGATCTCATGAGCACGAGCTCATGATTTTTCTAGAAAGGGAGTATGATGCAGGAGCATCACTCCACATCATAAACACACCAACCAACCAACCAACACATTAAGTGTGCATTCATAGAGAAAGGGACAAATGTCGACCCTCCGACTTTTAAATTTTTGGAATATGATCTGATACAGATCATTTATGTTGTAAGGATGTAATATCTGACCATGCCTCTGTATAGGTAGTGGTTGATGTTGCCTTAAATGGTAGCCTGCAGCAAGCCCAGGACGTAGTCAGGACTGGGCATCCATTTATGTAATGTAGTTGTAGAAGTACTCTGCAATAGTAGAGAAAGCGATGGCACTAAGACGATGAAGAGGATAATCTCATGGGAGCCCTCATTTTGGATATAGGACTTAGAGGAGAGTCACATAATACTTGAGAGAGGAGAGAGATCTCAGGTAGAGAGGTCTTAAAAGTTCTGAGAGAGAGCTTGAGAGAACTAAGACTTCATCAGGCAGTTTTTTTTGTAAACACATTTGTATAGACATTCTGAGATTAATACAAAGCAGTTTTTCCTGCCCATGAACTGTCTGTGTGTGTTTATGCATTTGAATGTAATTTTTATGCTATAGATATAGGTGATAGATAGTTTTTACTATATTTTTGTGAGTTTGTCGATTTTAGGCTGGGTTCTTTATGTTGTGCAAGGAGTGCACAACAAAACAGTTGAGATTCTATATCCAGCACAAGGAGTTCACATATGAATTGTACGGAATCAGAGAAGAACATTTTAGAATGGCACACCAGAGTGATCATAGACCCAAGGAGGAGCATCAGAGTTATAGAATAATCAGTAGGGAAGACTGTGAAAAGAAGGCACAGAGAGACAAAACTTTTGAAGGTTCTGTAGAGCTCTGCCAAGAGGGCATTGAGCGAGTGAAAGGAGTGCACCAAGGGGAACTCTATTTCAAGTTCTATGATAAGAGAAGTGTCGAGGAGAAGACACTTATAGAGTTGTTGAACACTCTGGACAAAGACCTATGCAAGGAGTGCACCAGGAAAACACTTGGTGGATGTGTTGAAAGACTTCCATATGAAGGCCAGTCGGAGCATAAGGAATGCGTGTAGAGAGGAATTATTCTAAGTCCATAATATCAGGAGAGAGCATTTCCAGAATGTAAGTGAGACCCAAATTTTCAAGGATCGCAGGAGACAAATAAAAGGCTGAGACCTTCGAAACTTTGAAAATGATTCCAAATCCAGGAAGAAATTGTAAGCTCAAGAGGAAGAGCACAACAACCATAGATCAACTATGGAGGAATAAATCTGGACTCTCAAATTGACGTCCATACACCCACAAGAGAACAGGAGGGAAAACAGATCTCATCCGTTAGATCTAAAAGTGCATGGACCCACAACCATTGGATATGGAGGAGGTGAACGAGTTTTAGTCCGTTGGAGTGCACATGAGGAGAGTCAACTTCACGAAATGCAAAGTCGTGACATCATCGAGACCGTCCATTTTTAGAGGACATGTGGATGAGATCCACGTACATTGGATATTTGAGATGGGAAGAGACACAATGATACTAACCATCCATTGAAAGGGTCGCGTGATAGAAGATCAACATTTCGCTGACTTATGACTCAGAGGAATCAAAGGGAAAATTTGTGAGAACTCATGAAAAGATCACAGTCGTTGATCGTTCTGAAATCATTGGGACCATCTGTTTTCAAAGAGGGCACTTGGAGAAAGACCATAATTTGACTAACTCGTGAATTGAATAGGTCAAAGAGCAGAGTCGCGATAATTTGCGAAGTGAAAACTCGCAAAAATATCACAACCGTTGATCGTTCTGAAACAATCATGGTTTTTGATCATTTCAACGTCATCGGAATCATCCATTTTTAGGTACGCGTGGCGAGGGATCAAAATTTCGCTAACTCGCAGGAGGGAAAAGTCAAAGAGGGAAGCAGCGAGAACTCATGATATGCAAAGTTTCGATGCGCTTTAGAGTTAGGCCCTAGGTCGTGTCGAATGGACACATGGGCAGAAATTTAAAGGAGGAGCTAAGGAACATTATCCCTTTTCAGAGCGTGGGAGTTGGGGAGTCAGAGTTCATTGATATGTAGAGGTTATGAAGTCGTGAAACATGACGCGCCCAAAGGATTGTCCCTAGGTCACCAAACAGGGTCACATGGAGAAGATCTAAGCGAGGAGCTAGAGCCCGTTAAGCCCTATTTCAGGTTTCGGGACTTGAAGGAGTTAGGGGACTCAACAATAAGATTCGTGAAGTCCCGAAATCTGATATGCCCTTTTGGGGATAAGCTTGTGGTCATGATGAATGGTCACATGAGTGGAGATAAGGAAGGGAGTTACATCCCTTAAGCCCTTTTCAACATTTCAGGAGCCAGGGAGTCAATATTGACTCATTTGTAGAGTCTCGACACACGAAATCGCGACGCACCTTTGGTGTAGGCGTGCGATCACAGCCCCGGGTCGTGTGGAGGTGAGGCTTGCACTTGGTGCTTAGTCACGCAGACAGAGTTTCATAAGTTGGACATGTCAATTTGTTGGATTCTAGCAGGGAATCGAAGAGCTTCTCCAGCTCCTAGAGTTGAACGATCCAGAGACCGAGAGGTCAGCTGACCTTGCCAAGGTAGAGGTAGGGGGTTTGCACCAGGTGAAGATATATTTGCATTCAAAACTTCTGGGATGCAACTAAAAAGAGTTATCCCTAATGTCCAAACTTTATTGTTATCTTTATCAAGCAATTTTGAATAGTACCAATATGATCTGGACCAGTGCTAGTTCTAGTCTTCTCCAGGTTCAAGGTATCCATGTAGAAATGTTTTTTTTCTCATGGTTGTCTTCATCAAGTTGGATAACTTCTTTTTAATACTACTTAGCACAATAAAATGACCCTTAAGTTAGATTTATTTAGATGAGATCATTAACTCGAAATAAATGTGAATTTCCTCAATATAAACATCATTAATTAATGACCTTTTGATAAATGAATTTAGCAGATCGTTTGGTTAGAATAGGATTAAAAGTGACTCAATAAATTCTTTCTAGTACTACTTAGCACCGTAAAATGACCCTTAAGTTAGATTTATTTAGATGAGATCATTAACTTGAATTTCATAAATGAAGGTTTGTAAGAATAACATTAAATGTAACTCAAGAAATGTGAAACAAAGGGACATGTTATGGCTGAGAGCTGAGTGAATGTTGGGAAGGAAAATGATAGATGAAGTGGTTGTGAAATGGTTAAGTGTTCAGGTTTATTTGGATGACTTGTGAGAAGTGAAGGAGCGACAAATGTAAGTCCTAGAGTCCTTGATAGAGAAAATAAACTAAGTATTGGGACGAACTCACCTTATAAGAAAAAGAAAAATAATACAAATCCACTCGTCAACCCTCGAATATGGAAAAAACGACTAAGTATGGTAACTTCGATAAAACCAAGAAAAGGAAATGATGTATGGGATATAAGGTAAAGAAAAGTTATAGAGGGGGAAAGAATGGTGATAAAGAATAGGGAAGAAAGAAGGGAAGAGGGAAGCAATAAAATGGATTCAACATAACCTCAAGGTGATATCATATCCTTGTTTTTATGGACATGTGCTAAAATCTTGCAAACATAAAAGTCACATTATTTAGAAAATGATCTAAAAATTCACCCTATTGTGAACCTAACCTAAGATTGTTCAAGTGAGACTTCCACGATCACCTTCTATTCAATCATATAAGTAAATTAGAACAAAACACCAAACCATCTAGCTATGATAACATCAACACCTATAGTAAAACTCTTTGAGGCAAGGAGACATGGAAATTGAATTGCAAATGTCGTGGAGGTAATCTAGATTCCAATGTATAATACATTGTTGTTCTCTTTTAAAACTTTACAAACCTTTTTCTAACACATATTTTCACTCTGAAACACTATATCAATTCTAGAGTACCTTAATCTTCCTCACATACACAACCTAACTTTATGTTTATAAAGATGATATCATACCCAACTTCTAGATGTATCTACAAAAGTTTCAATCATGCAATAGGTCTCTACTCTTATCAAATTCCCTCTTTTACATGTGTATACCAAGGTTTCTCATTTCAAAGGTATATTTTCATATTAAAAGGTGTGGATTCACATCTTTGTGGCTACAATTCCCCTATGTTTTAGAAACAAATATTCATTCAATCATATACATATCAAGGTAGCAATCAATACAACAAAAATAAATATAATGCAAAAAAAAATCCTACTAATGCTCTTAGAAATACAAACTATTCAAGTATTTGTGACTACAATACCCTCTCTTGAGAAACAAATATTGATTCAACCATATACATATCTGGACAAACCATACAATGTAACAAATATGTAATACAAAGAAAAATGCAAACAATCCAAATGAAAATAACTGAAAAATGGTTCCTCGAAAGCATCGACAATCATATGTATGGTATAGAAAATCCCACATCTATTTTAACCTACAAAAAGTGTGTTTGCCACGTTGATAAATTATCAGGTGATTTAGCCCAATTTTTGACATACCGCTTCTTCCGGCCACCTCCGAGCCGTTTCTCTTCCCGTCGGTTCATGTTTCCCAAGGTTTAAAGAATAACACTAACACATTTACTGTAACGCCGCGTTTAAAAAACAACACGTTTACTGTAACGGACTTTTAAAAATTTCTGTACTCCGTTTCTAATGACTGTAACGTTACCACTTCCACTGTCCGTTGCATATATGTACACGCATCCGGAAGATTTTGTGTTAAGTACCCGCGTCTTGGTCTTCATCTTCCTTGAAATTTCGTGTAGATTGCGTAGCACTGGTAGGTTTTAAGATTTAGATATTTCTGCTTTCTTTTGTCTTTTCCAAATTATTCACTATCGCCCTTTTGTCTTTTCCAAATTATTCACTATCGCCGCTTTCAGCTGTATGATGATATTCGTTTTATAAACATTAATTTTACATTAATTTGATTTTTGTATGGCAGTGTCAGCCGTTCCGCTTTTGTTACAACCTGATGTCTGGTGATAGTTACGGTGACCTGCGGTTTTCTTAATTTGAGGCCCCTGGTAAGAACCCTCTCTATATATATGCTAGAGCAATCGGCCAGCTTATACATTTCTCTTTATTACAGTCAGTTGTTTAATGAAATATGGGATATGTTAATGTGTTTGGAATTTGTATTTAAAAATTGGTTTAATTAGTTTGCCGATGAGCTCTTTGTAAATTTTATATGCTAGGTAATCTACAGTAATATGTCTATTAATCAACTTGAAATGATTTCCAGGAGCGGAGTAGAATTTCTAATTTCAAAAATGAGTCTATAGCCCATTTTAAAAGGATTGGTCTCTTGTATAGTTTATACTATGCAATTTTTACGCCGAAAGGCGTACACCTATTGACAATGCACAGATTTAATAGGGGTTTAGTGTTTAATAAGTTTTTTATGGACAGGATTAAATATGGCTGAAATATTCTTAGTAATCACACAAAATAAATCGCTGTGATTTCAATTATTAACTTCCTAGCTATTATAAAGACATCAGTTTATGTGTTTACTTTTTTACATTTACCTAATCATATTTAAAAATTACTTTGATAGCTAACTGATTGCCACATAGGTGATTAACAAAAATTAAAATATTAACACCAGATAAATGAAGCTCAACAGTTTATTTGTTAATCAATAATAAAATTTAATATATTCTTTTAAGGATTCCTTTCATCTTATCAGCCTCTCGGCATTCACCATCAACTATTTAGCTACTGTGCTAGTGTGGAGATATGCTGGATTGGCAATGGTATTGAGTGTGAGCGTTGTTTCATGAAGTTTAGCTTTATGGTACTTAACCTTAATGTAAATTATTTATTATTAATTTATGAATGAATGTAAATTATTTATTATTAAT